>CM054057.1:334222999-334458438 GCA_028641055.1 Alopecurus myosuroides | reverse complement strand
AATAAAAGTTAGCTAAGAGTTACGGCTTCATTTACTGATATTTTAGATGTTCGTACCTGGGCTGGCCCGCGAAAAAAAAAACAAACCACCGGTGGGGTGAAAACAAACACTGTTCACACGATCCAATGGCCTAGAATCGCGTGCACGCCCAGATGGCTGTGGAGGGTAGCCTAGCAAGGTTATGTAGTAATCGGTTGTATTAGGCACGCGTGCCTCCTCTATCGTCTTCTCGTCTCTAGTACGCAAAGGCTGACAGGCAAGGTCGCAGTCACAGCACACTCCCCGCTTGGCTCTCCCAGCCTCCCAGTTCGGCAGGTCCCCCATCGTCTCGAATTTCAGCGGCGGCGGATTGGAGAGTTCGCGCATCGGCGATGAGCGGAGGAGGGTGTCCGCTGTACAGGAGGTGACTATGCATCGGCGACTTCTGGCGGTGCGGACCTGTCAATGGGCAATGACGGAAGGGGGGACGCGCGGCTCAGGAGGAGGAGACGCGCACCACTAGGGTAAGAAACATACACTGAATGTTATTTATTTTTTAACTTGCTTATATTAACCAGGGAGAAATAATTTGGTTACATTCGCGATTCCTTTTCAGGCAAGCAAGAAGTGAAAAAGAAAACTACCGCATCCAATGGCAGAAAATCACGGTGGGGTGAAAACAAACACTGTTCACACGATCCAATGGCCTAGAATCGATCAAATGGCCTAGTATCGTATGCAACGCCTGGATGGCTAACGAGGAGGGTAGCCTAGCAAGGTTATGTAGTAATTGGTTTGTATTTGGCACGCGTGCCTCCTCCGTCGTCTTCTCGTCTCCAGTACGCACAGGCTGACAGGCAAGCTCTCAGGTCATCAAAAAAAAAGATAGACAAGCTCGCAGTCGCAGCACACTCCCCGCTCGGCTCTCCCAGCCTCCCAGTCCGACAGTCCCCCATCGTCTCGAAAACAGTAGATCGATGTCATCGCCGGAACCGCCGCTCCCGAAGTCCTCCTCCTACCAAGCTTCGTTTTCTGCTGTACCTAGATCGATCTTATCGCCGGAACCGCCGCTCCCGAAGTCCTCCTCCTACCAAGCTTCGTTTTCTGCTGTACCATTCTATCCCCGGATTTCAGCGGCGGCGGATTGGAGAGTTCGCGCATCGGTGATGAGCGGAGGAGGAATGTGTCCGCTGTATAGGAGGTGACTATGCATCGGCGACTTCTGGCGGCACGGACCTGTCAATGGGCAATGGCGGAAGGGGGACGCGCGGCTCAGGAGGAGGAGGCACGCACCACTAGGGTAAGAAAAAGCCGGAAGAGCTGAAACATGTTCAGAAGCTTACAGGATGCGTGGCAGCGTTAAGCCGGTTCATATCTCGGCTCGGACAAAAAGAGATACCCCTATACCGACTCTTGAAGAAAACATACAAGTTCATATGGGATCAAGAGGTGGACGAGGCATTTGAGGCGCTATAGAAGCAGCTATCTGAGGCATCGGTTTTGGCCGCACCGGGTCCCAAGGAGCCTATGTTGCTGTATGTGGCAGCTGGGCCTCGGGCAGTTAGCGCAGTGGTTGTGGTTGAGCGCAAGGAGGATGGAAAGGATCACCCGGTGCAACGGCCGGTTTACTATGTGAGAGAGGTCTTATCAGAAGCAAAGCAACGGTACGCTCATTGGCAAAAGCTAGTTTTTGGGGTATTCATGGCCAGTCGGAAGTTGAAGCCGTACTTTCAAGAACATCCCATCACGGTGGTAAGTTCAATACCCATGGCAGATATCATAAGAAATTCGGACGCAACAGGCAGGGTGGCCAAGTGGGCCATCGAGATGGGAGATTATCACATCAACTACGAGCCCCGGTCTGCGATCAAATCTCAGACCTTGGTTGATTTCGTTAATGATTGGACTCAAACAAGTATGCCCTTGGTGGTACCAAGTTCAGAATCTTGGGTTATGCATTTTGATGGTTCCAAGCAGTATGAAGGGTCAGGAGCTGGTGTGGTGCTCACATCGCCAAAAGGAGATAAGTTGAGTTACGTGTTGCAAATTCACTCCGATTGTTCTAACAACGTAGCCGAGTATGAAGCCCTGTTGCATGGACTGCGAATAGCAAAGGAGATGAACATCAAGCGTATAAGGTGCTACGGAGACTCGGATCTCGTGGTACAGTAGGTCTCAGGAACATGGGACAGAAAGGATGCAACAATGGCAGCATACCGCAGAGAGGTGGACAAGGTAGCTGGGTCTTTCTCCGGGTATCAGGTGGAGCACATTGATCGGTGAAAGAACGATGCCGCGGACGCGCTTTCGAGACTCGGCTCCCGTCGAGAGCCGGTTCCGCCTAATGTCTTCTTGGATGAGTTATGGAGGCCTTCTATTAAAACCGAGTTCGAGGAAGAAATAGCTCATCAAGACCCGGATTTGGAGTTTGTGGCCGTGGTGCGCGCTATCCCGGAGTGGACTGAGCCTTTCCTGGCGTTCCTATTACGGGGTGAGTTACCACAGCAGGAAGTTTTAGCCCGGCAAATCCTGAGACGAGCAAAGGGTTATTCTATCACTAATGGGGAGCTTTACAAAAGAAGTGTTGCAGGTGTCTTTTTACGCTGCGTAACCCCAGAAGAAGGCCGTCAAATATTGAAGGAGATTCATGAAGGCGATTGTGGACAGCATGCCTCCACAAGACCCCTTGCGGCTAAGGCATATCGGCACGGTTTCTTTTGGCTCGCGGCTATAGCAGACACAGAACGCTTGGTGGCAAGGTGTGATGGATGTCAAAGGTACGCTCGGCAAACTCATGTGCCGGCTATGGAGTTACGGACAATCCCTTTGACTTGGCCGTTTGCGGTTTGGGGTATGGATATGGTAGGCCCCTTTCACATGTCCCCATGCAAAAAGACTCATCTGTTGGTGGCTATTGACAAGTTTACAAAGTGGGTTGAGGTCATGCCTGTTATGAATTGTGAGGCGGCCACAACTGTGAAATTCTTGAAGAAGATCATACATCGATTTGGATACCCCCACAGCATAATCACAGACAATGGAACCAACATGTCCTTAGGAGAGATGGAGAAGTTTTGTGGAAACAATGGTATCCGGCTTGATGTAGCCTCTATGGCTCATCCGCAAGCCAATGGGCAGGTGGAGAGAGCAAACCAGGAGTTACTCCGGGGATTGAAACCACGATTACGAGTCCCGTGTCTCCGAGCTGCTGGAGCATGGGTTGAGGAGTTACCCTCTGTGGTTTGGGGAATCAATAATACACCTAACAGATCTACTCAGATGACCCCGTTTTTTATGGTTTATGGTGTAGAGGCGGTCTTACCGAGTGATATCATTCATGACTCGCAACGAGTGGCGGCTTATGTTCAGGTGGAAAACGAGAAGACCCGGCAAGACGCCGTGGACATGTTAGAAGAGCACAGGGAGCAAGCATTGGAACTATCCGCCATATATCAGCAGGATTTGAGGCGGTATCACAGTCGCCGAGTCAAGACCCGTGTTTTCCAGGAAGGAGACCTGGTGCTACACTTGGTACAATCCAAGGAAGGAAAGCACAAGCTATCTCCCCCATGGGAGGGTCCGTTCATTGTAAGCCGGAATCTGCACAATGGATCGTACTACCTGATAGATGCAAGGGAAGAGTCGGATTCTGTCAATGACACTTCTCATTCCACTTCATCTATGCAAGAGCGTGAAAGACCATGGAACATGGCTCAGCTGCGTCCCTACTACACTTAGTATAAACTCGGTTTGCAAATTGTATTACACGATGTAACAGGCAGCAGGTTTCAGACGCACTCTTTTCCTATCCAGGGTACCTAAGGGGGCTGGAGGGTTTTTAATGAGGCGGCTTGCTGACCTAACCTTTTCATATCAATAAAGAGATGGTTAAATCATGATAATTGCTGCGTTTCCTAAGTTTTGTCAACTTTTAGTTTGTTTTTTCTATGTTTTATCCTGCTTTATATTAGGTAAGTGAATTATGTTTAGTTAGCTATGTTTATCTAATTGTAAGAAATATAATGTAATAGGCTTAAAATTTACATATATGTTCCTTTTATTACATTCAAGCTATCTGTAAGCTGGTAGAGATGAAAGCTTACTGTTGCATAGCATATATATCTAGGTCTTGGGGGCTGATTGCTTGAATAGCACAGTTACAATCTCAGACCCGGCCATGATGCCATTAAGGTGTGAGGACTGATTACTTGCAATAAGTACAGTTGCAATCTCATAACCTGGACAATAGAGCCAAATTTTCCTTGGCCTTTCTTGTTTAAGCTTGATGTGACTCGCAACAAAGTGGCATGTTTTGCTAACCTATAAATTCAATCAGTCATGATGCCCATGGAAAATTGCCTGACCCTGTTTTCATAGAGTTATAGCAACATTGAGTATCCACGCGAAAGCCGTCTTACAACAAAGAGGGTCAAAAGGGTCATCCAAACCATAAGTTATGCAGAGTGAAGGCAACAGCCGGAAACTCATAACACATCAAGCATAACTTCAAAGTGTATAAAAGATAGTAACATGGTTGAGGACTTGGAGAAAGCAAAAAAGTTTTCTTAAAGCCATCAATCTTCGGACCCAGAATCCGGGTATTGGGGACTTGGGGACTTGAGAAAGCAAAAAGTTTTTCTTAAGCCGATGATCTCGAGATACAGAATCCGGGTCTTGGGGACTTGAGGACTGGAAAGGCAAAGTTTCCCAAGCCAAAAAACCCCAGACCCAAAATCCGGGTCTTGGGGACTTGGAAGAAAATTTTCACCATCCCACAACCAAGACTCGGCATCTATCGCGAAAAGCATATAAAAAGCAAAGTTGTGCCAGCATAAGGTTGTAAAGTGCATACCAAATCGATGACCAGAAGGTTCATCAAAACCATAGGAGTTTAAACGTATTACAAACCAGAGGAATAGTATCAAAAGTGCACAGGAGCACTATCAAATAACAAGTGTAAAAGGCATATTACAATGCCTATTGGCCGAATGGTTGTTTGCTGGTAAAAACGAGAACATTACTCGGCTGCCGTAGCCGAGTCATCAGGAGTGGTCTTGGCGGCCGGGTCTTCGATGTTTCCTTCCGTTGCCTTCTCCTTCTCAATGTTCGGGTTATCCCCGGAGGGAGCACGTGATGGAGGAGGAACAACTGAAGTTGAGGAAGATGGCACAAAGCTGGGGTCTGCCGCAGCCTTTTTCTTCGCAAGCTCCGCCTTGAAACGAGTCAAGATGTCAAAGGGCTCCGGGTCTTCTATAGGCACAGGTTTGTCCTCAGCATCATAGGCGGGAGTAAGCTTGTTCACGTCAAGGGTCTCCGCAATCAGGCTAGCCGAGTGACGGATTTGGATGTTGATGGCCTTGAGGTCTTTCCCAGTGAACTTAGAGCCGTCAGTTTTGAATTCGGGAAACCCGTTCACAAGCATTGTCGGCTCGATCTTGGGATAGTAGGCTTTGACCAGTGCAAGAGCACGTACCACTCCAACCCGGCATGCTGAGCGCTTCCAAGTCTCGGCCCAGGTGGGGACCGTCGAGTATGCCTCGAGCATCTTGGTAACACCCGGAAAATCACCCGGTAGCTTCAGAGATTCAAGAGCCCACTTTGTCCCTGCCGAGAATTGCCGGATAACAGTTTTGAGTATTCTCAGCCGGTGGTGGTCATCTTTCACTTCAGCAACGTCAGTCGGACCTGTGGTACAGAAAGAGAAATAAGACACCCGGATACCGAGTCAAAAGCACTACAGGATAGGGAAATCCAGGTAACACAAATCGACAGACAGAGCCTAGACTCACCAATGAGGGAATTGTAAGTATTGACGACGAAGGATGAGTATTCCTTGATAAGCTCATCAGCGGTCCTCAGTTTCTTCTTTTGCTTGTTATGCTTCTTGGTGAGATCCTTGAGGCTAGCTTCCAGCTCTTCACGAAGTTTAACCTCCACTTTCAGATGTTCATTGGTCTTAGACAAAATCTCATCAGTACGGGCAACATAAGCCTGAAATCGATAGACAAACATTAGTCTGCATATTAATGAGTACCGAGTGACTGTATACAGAACACTCGGAACTTGGGGACTAGGATGAGTGTATGAGTAATGTTAGTAAGGTTAACCTGGTGCTCAGCCACCGGAGACTCGATTATCTCCTCCTCAATGGTCTTCAAGGACCGATACTCCTCCAGCATCTTTTCAAAATTTTGGTTGCTGAGAGCCGGCCTGGAAGAGCTAGCGCCACAGCCAGTTGGTTGGGCTACTACCTTTGTTTCCTCCGGTTCATATCTGGCAGTAGCGGTTCTTGGAGCAGCAGCACTCTTCTGGGTCCCAATGTATTCAACATCGGGATCATCCGGCCGGGGCATGGGAGGAGGAGACTCGGTTCTTGGGCTGGTGGCGTTAGTCGGCCCTTTTCTTCAGTAGGTGGAGGGTTGGCAGGGCTTACCGGGTTTTCCTCCATTGGGTCATCATCGGGGGTTTCCACTGGATCACTAAGTGTGACCTTGGCCCTGAGGAAAGAAAAATAGGAAGTTAGTGTGCTATAGAGGAAAAATGCGCAAAGTATAAAAGTATTGATATGCAAGGTATGAAAATTACCCGGTATTCACGACAAAGTCGCTGGGGAGATCATTGCTAGACCCGAGGACACTGATAAGAATTAGAAAGTGAGACTCGGAGTTGTCCGGCTAATGGATGATTCGGGGATGGATATTTTCGAGGAGTACCGGCGCGGCGAGCAGGCGACAGAGAAATCCCGGGGTTGAGGGGCTCGCCACCTGGAGAAGTCCGGGTTGCCCGTCGCTTTGTTTGAGGAGGAGATGTGGCCTTCAGAGATAATATAGTGGTTAGATATTCGTTAAGTTTGCACATACCGGCATAGGAGTACGGCTCTATGGTCATGGAGGAGTATGGCACCTTGAATGTGACTCCCCTGGGCTTCCTTTTCTTGCCAACCTCAGCATCCGGCTCTGCCTCGCTCTCCTCCGATTGCGAGCCGTCTTTGTCAGCCGGCGCTGGTGATTGTGGCGTATTGTCGGAAAGAGGAGAATTTTGATCTAATAGATTGACAAAGTATCTGTTTAGTAACTCGGAATTACCTTCCTCACTGTCACTCGGCTCTTCATCCTCCGAGTTTTCAGAAGGGGGAGGGGTGACAATCTTCTACCATTCGTCAGATTCCTGGGTAAAAAACAGCAGAGATAAAAGTTAGTATATGTGAGTTAGAAAAATCAATCGGTACAAAAGGGATAAGCCGGTTCTTACTAGTGGAGCCGGGTTTGAGCGAGAGAAGGGGGAGATCCCAGAAATGCTCTTGATGGTATCCATCTTCTCAGCCAGGAAATTTTTCATGACCTTGTTGATGTTTTCGGCCGGGTATGACTTCTCCGAGTATCGGAGAGAGTCGGTCAGATGGCCCGAGTAATCGCAGATGAGTTTGGGTCGGATACTATTTGGTTGGATCCTACAACTGATCTAGGTCTTGATCAAGTTTAGCCCGCAAAGACCATGGGCTGCTAAGACGACTAATTTATGGAGGAGAGGTTGGATAGATTGTCTGTCGGCTTCTGGAGCGAAACCACTTAGGTTATCGCTAAGAGAGAGGGTCTCAGTGGAAAAACCTAGCAAAGGATTTTCGCCGGGTCTGGATGTGTCCTTGCAATAGAAAAATGTTTTCTGCCAGTGCTTCACTTGGGAATGAAGACTGAGAGTCGGCATCAATGTTTTCTTGCGCCTCTGGATGGACACACCCCCACAGACGAGGAGGGGTCCATCCGTGTTCTCACGGCAAGGCTTGCATTGAAAGAGCTCAAGAAATAAAGCAAGATTGGGAGCGATGGAAAGATAAGCTTCACAGAGAACAATGAAATGGCAGATGTTTAAAATCGAGATAGGACCAATATCGAAAACCCGGAGTTTATAGTGGTGGAGGACCTCGCGAAAGAAAGGATGACCCGGGGGGCGAAAACCTCGGGTCACGTGCTCGAGAAAAACGACAACTTCACCTGATTGGGGTGAAGGACGGTTCTCCTCCTCCGGTGCTCTCCAGGAAATATCCGACTGTGCTGGGAGGACCCCAGACTCGGCTAGCTCCTCCAGTTTTGCGAGTGTCACAGTCGACTTATCCCAGTTTGCTCAAATGGACTGACCCGACTTTTGCTTCAAAGCCAGGGTCTTTCCCTTGGACTTGGGAGAAGCTTTGGGTGCCATGGAAATGAATCTAGAGGGAGCCAAAAACTAAGAATAAAGCAGGGAAAAAATGGAGGCTAAAGGCATAATGAACACGAATCTAAGATCTAGAAGAGAAAACTTAGATCTACTAGTACTTACCGGAGAACGGCGGCGGAGTGAGGTCTGGCGGCGTGCGTTCGGGGCTCAGGTCCTTGGGCGCTAGTGGGGAGCTGGAGGAAGAAGAAGAGGAGAAGGTGTGGTGGCGTTTAGGATTTAGGGTTTTCCCTTAGGGCCTATTTATAGGCGCAGAGAAACCCTAGGAGGCCAAACGGTAAAATGGAGTGATTTGCAGGAGGATATGAACCGGCCCGTTAATTATGGGATAAGATCTTGGGAGTTATTGCGAAGTGGCCGAGTTACCGATGACCGCCAAAAGAGCCGGATTTGAAACTATCACTCGGACCAGTTTGTGGGAAAAATGAAAGCCGGGTTATAGAACGTATGTCTGGGAAATTGATCCAAGGAATGATACTCGGCTCGAGTGATAACCGGGTTATTATATGGACCGCCGAAAGAGCGGGCCTGGCTATAGTTAAAGAAATCTAACCCGTCATGTTATGAATGTAAATGTTTATTGTTTTGCAGGGAATAGCGTGCGCTTCATGGTTGGTCCCAAGATTTAAAGCTACGATAAAAATGCGCCAACCAAGATGCCCAAGCTATTCTAGGGACTACTGTTGGGGGGTGGTAACCCGGAAGGCCCATGCTTGGGGTGAGACCCGGCTAAAGGGAAACCACACGAGACCTTGCGCTGTGAAGTTGGGTCAGGTGTGATTAATAGGCCAGCGACTGCGTTGGAGACCCGACCCAAGGGAAGAGAAGATCTAGAAGGCCTAAGAGGCGGTGCAAACCCTGTGACCCGTGACTTGGGGGTCATGGTAGGTAATTTAGGGCTATGTATGGATCCCGAGTAGGATTCCTGATGTATCTTGTAAGGGAAGCCAGGAAGCCGGGTATTATATAAACCGGCCTCTAGGGCGTAGAGACCAAGGTTGAGAGAGGCAGAAGGATTCGAGTATTCTGGGTATACGAGAGCAAGTCTTTGTAACCCTAGATTGGGGTCTCGGCGACATTGCAGCCCGAGCCTCTAGATCACCAGTTAATATGATTGCATCCGAGCTAAACCCTCTCCCAAACACCAGAGTCGATTCGCCCCTAACTAAGTTACCCCCGGTAACGTCTGCCGTGACTATCCCACGACACCCCCCTTTTGACTACTTAATCCTCTTGACCTAAAAACACCGGGGGACATAAAATTTTTCCACGAAAAGCTCCGTAGCTCCGCCACCACCGAAAAGCCCAATTCGGGGATCAGGAACTCCGTTATGGCACCCTGCCGGGATGGGGAATTGGAGGATATCATCACCATCATCATCACCGACGCCTCTCTGTCAACCATCCATTGTCCCCCCATCCATGTGTGAGTAATCCCCGCTGTAGGCCGAAGGGGATGGTAGGGATTGGATGAGATTATTCACGTAATAGATGGCAAAATTATTAGGGGATGGTTCCTAGTATCCGTTATTAGTGCTTTTGACATTGTTGCAACTTGTTATGCTTAATGCTTGACACTAGGACCCGAGTGGCATGATTTCAGATCTGAAGATGTTATTGATTCATGAGGATAATTATTGTTTTTGATCTTACCTACAAGTTGTATACACATATCGTTATCCGAAACCCGAGGCCCCAAAGTGACAACAATTGGGATAACCGGAGGGGATGGCTGTGATGTGAGGATCACATGTGTTCACAGAGTGTTAATGCTTTGCTCCGGTGCTTTATTAAAAGGAGCACCTTAATTACATGTAGTTTCCCTTGAGGCCCCGCTGCAAA
The DNA here is from genome assembly GCA_028641055.1 of Alopecurus myosuroides. Classification (NCBI taxonomy): domain Eukaryota; kingdom Viridiplantae; phylum Streptophyta; class Magnoliopsida; order Poales; family Poaceae; genus Alopecurus; species Alopecurus myosuroides. The sequence continues at coordinate 334,448,406 of CM054057.1, read as the reverse complement.
CGGGCTGGTAGGACAAAAGAAGTTGTGCAAGTTTCTCATTGCGAGCACGTACGACTAAATACGGAACACATGCCTATGGTTACTTAGTACTTGGATGCTTTATCATTATTTATCTGTAATTGCCCATGTCTTGATTATTATATGAATTATCTTATCCATGCAACGCCTGTTCATCCGTCGCTATGCCTGTAATATTTTAATCCTCCTGTCTACTACAATTACTACTGTTGTATTTATTTCATTCCTGCTATTATTTCACTACTGTTACTGATATAAAACTGTTGCTACTGATAAACTGTTGCGAGAAAGTCTATTTCTAGGTGCAGCTGAACTGACAATTCATTTGTTAAGGCTTATAAATATTCTTTGGCTCCCCTTGTGTCGAATCAATAAATTTGGGTTTTACTTCCCTCGAAGACTGTTGCGACCCCCTATACTTGTGGGTCATCAAGACTATTTTCTAGCGCCATTGCCGGGGAGCATAGCTTTATTTATAAGCTCACTTGAACGTGATATTGCTCGCTGCAAGTTATTCATCATGGGTAAAACTCGTGATGAGAAAGTCTCTATATTGCCATCCACTACAAGGAGAGGTACAACTCTGAACACCTCTGTTGCTCTTGATTCACCATCTGTAATGAGTAAACTTCTTACACCTCCACATACACATGTGACACATATTGATAATTCTGCTGAATCTAAAACTATTTCTGATAATTTTGATGATGCTTCTATTGTGATTGATGAGAGCGGTTCATTAGGTCATTTCCTAGATGCTATAGTTGCTAGAGCTAAACAAATTGATAACACTCAAATTCCTAATGAAAATCTTGGTACACCTGTTAGTTCACCTAAGTCTAGAGATAGTCCTAGTGATGATCTTGAGGAAACTTACATTGACCTTAATGATGAATTTATTGAAGAATGCCATGCTGCTAGTAGTGCAAGTGCTATTAAAAGTCTTCTTGCAAGACGTGTTTTTAGATATAAACTGTCTCCTGAGGGCCACACCATAGGGCGGCGCACCCCCCCGGCCGCGCCTGGGGGTGGTGTGGGCCCCTCTGGCGTCCACCGCCACCGCCCTTTTGCCTATATAATCCCCCCGATGCGTGAACCCTAAAGATATACCACTTTTCCATGAAAAACACCCGAGGCCGACGTCATCGTCAACCTGAGATCGGGAGGGTTCTGGAGTTCTCCCCGGCACCCTGCCGGGAGGGAAAATCATCACCGGAGGGGTCTACACCACCATGCCCGCCTCCGGAGTGATGCGTGAGTAGTTCATCCTTGGACTACGGGTCCATAGCAGTAGCAATATGGTTGTCCTCTCCTTTTTATTCCTTATGTTTGGATCTCTTGAGCTGGCTCACATGATCGAGATCATCCTATTGTAATGCTACATGTTGTGTTTGCTGGGATCCGATGATTATTGAATGCTATGTCTTTTGATTATCAATCTATCATGTTGTCTTGATGTGTTTGTTATTTATGATCTTGCATGCTCTCCGTTGTTAGTAGATGCTCTGGCCAAGTAGATGCTAGTGACCCCAAGAGGGAGTATTTATGCTCGATAGTGGGTTCATGCCTCCTTTGCATCTGTGCTCGAGTGACAGAAACGTGAAGGATGGAGGATGTGCTGTTGCCATTAGGGAGAAAACAACGATGTTTACTTTGTTCACATTGTTTACATTACACACTTTGCTTACTGTGATAATATGTTGCTTGCAACTTAATACCCAACGTTTGTTCGGATGATATTCGAAGGGTGGATTATTAGTCATAGATGTAGTTGGATGATGATCTATGTATCTTGTTATAATGCCCGCATGAATCTCATAGTAATAATCATTTCATGCATGTTTCATTATCTATCAATTGCCCAACTGTAATTTGTTCACCATGCATTTTAGCTATCTTTTATGGAGAGACACCACTAGTGAACTATGGACCCCGTTCCATTTTCTCATACTGATAATACACACACTGCTTCCACTGTTTTCATACTTCTTCTGCTGTTTTCATATCGTTCTTATACTATTTTCCACACCATACGTTTAACCTCTTTGTGTTCAGCAAAACAGGTGAGATTGAAAACCTCACTGCTTCGTTGGGGAAAAGTGAATTAATTGTGTTGTGTAGGTTCGACGTTGCTGCTGAACCGGTAGTGCGCCCTGCCACCTCAGCTGCATCAACCTTCGGAAGTTACTTCTTTATCCTTTTAGTCGATTCAACCTTGGTTTCTTTTCTGAGGGAAACTTGCTGCTGCGCTCATCAAACCTTCCTCTTGGAGTCTCCCAACGAGTGCAAGATCTGCACCATCAGTACACCAAGGAGGATTTCATTGCGAATAAACACGGTAATGAGAGAGAACCTTGGGTACAAAAATCAATGCCTTTTCCTTATAATAAACACAAATCAAAGGAAGAAGAACATTATAACAAGTTATGTGATTGGATGAAACCTTTGTTTTTGCAAATTCCTTTAACCGATGCTATTAAATTGCCCCTTATTCGAAATATATGAAAGATATTGTCTCTAACAAAAGGAATATTCCTAATGAGGAAATCTCCGCTATTATGCAAATAAATATACTTCATGTTGCTTATTATTAGTGTGTTTGTATCTCTTCATGGTTTGCATAACTATTAGGTGGCTTTATATGCATACTTCTTATTATAAATTGCCTAAGTGCTTGATCATATAGTGAGAATATATACATCGTATGAAGCAAATGTGTTTGTAAAAGTTATTTTATCGCACTTAGTTGTTAAGTGAATTGCTTGAGGACAAGAAATAATATAAGCTTAGGGGGATTTGATACGTCCAAAAAGTATCTACTTTCCCGAACACTTTTTCTGTTGTTTTTCCTCTAAACTTGTGAGTTTTGAATACAACTAACACAGACTAGCTCTTCAAGTTCGAGGGATCAAATGGCATAAGAGCACTCACGTACTTTCTCTTGATCCAAGCATCATAAATATGAGTGGAACCAACACCATTGAAAGCGGTGGCAAGAGTCTTGAGCCTCTGGTACATGTCTTCATGGTTCTCACCATCATAAATATAGAATCATTTGGCCTCATTTCTCAATGTATCATACCTATTCCTCTTCATGCTTTCATTAACATGACGATAAGAGCATCCCATGTTTCTTTGGCGGTGGAATACTGTTAAATATGATGCATGTGGTTTGGACCCACGGCTTGTTGAATCATAGATAAGGCGGTGTAGTTGAGTTGACAATTTACAGCTTCTCTTCTTGTCAAGTTCTTGGGGTCATCAGGCTTATATCCATCTTGAGTGACACTACAAAGCTCAATACAAGAAGAGTTCAAGTGAGTTTTCATATAATATTTCCATTGATCAAAAGTATGTGAATCAATTTTAGGAGGATCGCCTTTAGGAATTATATGAGGATGTGGGACGGGAGGATCGGGATAGTACCATCCCTCAATAGAGTGGTAATCTCCCTTATCTTCCATTCCCTTAGTAGTGGAGTCTTTAGGGGAATTACTTTTAGGTTTTCCACCATTGTCCCCATCTTTAGCCCCCCCCCCCGGTAATTCTACCGAAGGAGATGAAACGGAAGTCTCCGGTTCTTTGGCTTTCATGAGTTGAAACAAGAGATCTCGCAACTCGGAAATTTTGACATCCATGGATGAGGTCAAGGAATTTTGCAACTCCTTGAGATCATGCATAGTGACTTGTGTCGCGGGATCGGTGACTACCGCATCATCGGCCAAACTAAAACTCTTAGGTGGTTAAGCCCAAAAAATAAGAGCCGAGGCTCTGATACCAATTGAGCGAATAGTATGGGCACCTAGGGGGTGAATAAGTGCTACAACCAATTTTATTTTTTCTTAAAATTAAGGCTTGACCCAAAGATAAATTTTCTAGATTATGTAACTAAGGTGAATTTACCTATATGGCAAGAACAACAATAAAGACAATACAAGCACAAAGTAAAGGAGAGGGAATGAGGTAACCGATAATGGAAGCATGCGAAGACACGATGTAATCCCGAGTTCCTCCTTGTTAAGGGAGTACGTCTCGTTAGAGGGGTGTGAGTTTCGCCACGAAGGCCTACTCAACGCCACAAAGGCCTCACCCTATTCTCCGATGAACCCCCCACAAAGGCCTAGTCCAACTTCCACTATCGATCCCCTTTGAGGCGGGAATCGAGTCCTTTACACCAAGCTTGGGGCACACACACCCACAACCAAATTGGGGGCTCCCAGGAATCTCCAAGAATCACCAATAGTAGCAATAAGGTCTAGATTTTCCACACAAGGAAACCTTAGACTAGTTACCCTCAAGAAAATGAGGGGGAATGGAAAACCGGTTGGTGAAGATGTAGATCGGGGCCTTCTCCTTCAATCCTCCGAAGATAAAAAAAAAGTTTGGGTGGAGGGATTGGGAGATCTAGCAAGGTGGGTGAGCTCAATTAATGGCGCATTCAATTCTGGGAGAGCTAGCTGGAGGAAGAAGAAAGGGAGGGGGTACTTATGCCCCAATCCCAAAAACTACTCGTTTGGTGAAAAGTATTTGGACTTTCTCCTGAGGGGCCGGAGACTCCGCACAAGGACAGAGACTTCGAACAGTCTCCGGACACTCTCCGGACCCATGGCAGTGGGTGACACCGTCTTGACTTGGCAATGGAAAAGCTTCAGGCCGGAGACTCCATAGAGTTTCCTCTAAAAACTTATCTCCTAAGAGCAGAGGGTGTCTGGGGTGCGTTGAGCGCAGTAAGGCAGCCGGGAGCCCGAAGACTCCGGCCCTGCGCCCCGGAGACTCCGGTCTGGACCGGAGACTCCGGGTAGTCTCCGAAGACTCTCCGGCGGGTGTCTAGTGGGTGACACCACATTCTCAAATCTTCTCCTTCGTAGGAAATTCCCCACACCGGAGACTCCGGTCTGGTGGACCGGAGACTCCAGCCTGGAATTAATTCCAGCAAATTCTAAGCATGGAGTTCTCTTTGAACTTTTTGGAGATCACACCACTAGTGGTAAATTTATCAAATGACCCTGAAACATCAACACACATAAATAGATATACTTGTGTTGTTAACAAACACTCAATATAAGATTTAGGCGAATTTGCACTTTCACACATGTAGTAACATAAACACGGTATAAAACCCTAGTATTGCCTTTTAGGACTAATTCATTGGATGCTTTATGGTTGTGTTTTCCTAGTCATGTACACTGCTTATGTCAGCATCAACGAATAGCATATTGTTAGAAGGGAATAATATGGCTGTGTATTCCCTAAGTAGACTGATATGCTAAGAGATTCCATTAAAACATCTTTGTCCTTAGTGTCATATCACATCACGGTTTTATTACATTATGTCCTTTGACCATGAGGTTAGCAGAGTAATATATTCTAGAGGTTTTATTTTTGGTACTATCTAGAGTCACACCATAAATTGGGTGAACATAGCAGTGGACACTGGGTAATTCTAAAGGACTATATTACCTTGATGTTCTGAGATGGGAATTACTCCTCCGTAAAAAGATAGATACATGCTTGGGCCCATTCGGTATTCTTGATATCCATAAGTTCTGCAAAAAATGCATTATGATGATACATCATGTGGGATATCATAATATACTAACGAGTAAAAGGAAACTTACCGTTTAGCGAGACAATACAAAGGTATGGTGAACCAAAGAATGTTTCACGGTAATACCAGAATCCATAGCCTCGGGTAAGTTCATTACTGTGAGCAATGGGAAAACTGTATAATGACCAACATGTTTAGAAGTTTTCATATAGTATGTGGGAGTCAATATGGGCATCCATGGCCCCTCTATTGATTATTGGAAAGGAAAGAGTTTTCATTTAATATCCACACACTATCGAACCTGTAGAGGAGGCACAATTAAGTCAGGGCTGGTTTTTTGTGTGTATATTGGTTGGTCTGGATAAAACAGTGAAAGTGCATGGTGCCCCCATATGTGGTTTTGGTAATTAGTGACAATCCTTATGGACTAATGTTTTCATTGAGTTATCCTTATAGATCTTGTCCACGGGAAAAATTGGAGGTCATGTGTTGAACTCTATTAGCTTTCATGCATGATGGCCATTGTTATATTCAAGGATTTATATGAAGAATGGTCATGGATAGAGTTGAGCTTATTACAAGTGTCTTGAAGAAAAGTATTAGGTGGTATTTCATGATTATCTTCAATACAACATCATATGAAGAGAGAAAAAAAGATTCAAGGTTGATCAAGAAAGTGATCAACACACAAAGCTACAAGATGTACCAAGTGGGATTATGTATCTCGTGGTATGGTAAGAAATTTACCATACAGCTTTGTGAACTAGCCCATGAAATGTGTGTGTGGAATCTCTATGTGTGGTTAGGTATCTTTCCATGGTCTATGTCGTCAAGCGGTGTTCATCATCAAGCTTGACGTGGAAGCTCAAGTGAAGCATCTCGAAGAAATCCTATGCTTGATGCTTGCCACCCATTTGGAGATTGTGTCCTTTTGAAAATTTGCTGAAAAGGGTCTCTCTCGTAATGGTGCATGGGGGAGCTAGTCTCACCCATAATGGTGTATGGGGGAGGAACTTGCAAGTCTTCATCAAGCAGAGTATGCGCTAGTAAGCACGATCAAGAAAGAGGATCCAACTTGAGAGAGTCAAGATCGTCATCATCTAGCTCAAGTGGAATGCTCAAGGAAAATATATGATCTTTATAGGTTTTCTATTTTACCGGTCTCATGCCTTTTGGAGACGAGGTTATAGGATCGATAGTCATACTATCAAGAAGGGCTCTCAAGTGAGTAACTTGATTGAATCATTGTGGAGAGCTCAAACCTTTGCATACTTCCATATCATCTTTCTTGGTTCTTATTTAGATTTTATCTCTGTGAGGTTTTGGCGCTTGTTGTGATCTTCATGACAAGCCTAGGTTTCTCGAAAATGGATTTCGTGAGAAAAACATGTTGCATTTCAGTGATGAAAATCTTACTGGTTCGTCTTTGAGAAAGTTCCCACACTTTCCCATGTGTGGTAATTCATATATACTTTGAGGTATAAACATTTTAACTTTTTGTTTGGATAGTACTCGTTGTTATCTTTCCAAAAAAAAATGGTTTCACCTCATTTGAACTTCATTTGCAAAAGTTATGGGGTTTCAGAAGGTGGCCGGAAATTTCCAATCGAAAATTTTGGTCCAACCGGAATATCCGGTTCTAAAGAGGCCTACCGAAAGGGCTAAGGACAAGAGAGTTTTTGGTCCTGATGGGTGCCCGAAAAGGCAACCGAAATTTCCTATCAGAGAATAAGATCTCGTGATTTTGGCTAAGGACCAGAACCATTTTGGTGCAGAGGGTGACATGAATTTCCTGTTCAAGTTTGAACCGGAATTTCCTGTCCCATTCTTGCAGACTAATTGTCACATTTTGAGGGGACCTATTTAAGGGGTCTTCTTCACCATTGGTTCCCAAGCCGCCCAAGCATGTTTTTTTTATATCTCTCTCTCCCACCATTCTTGACCTTGGAAAGCTTTCCCCTCTCTCATTTTCTTCCTTGATTCTTGCATATCTTTGAGGGATTCTAGAGAACAGATCTAGATCTACATTTCCAGCAATCCATATCTCTTCTAAGTGAAGGTAACCTAGTAGATCTTGACCTTGGAGTTCTTGGTGTTTCTCCTCCTTTGTTCTTCCTCTCTTATTCCCCCATAAGCATTTTTTGATTTGTTGGAATTTGAAAGTGAAGGATTTGAGCATTTGTGTTCTTGCCATTGCATTGGTTTTCTCTCTCCATGAGGGTTCACGGAAGTGAAAGTTTGTGAACTTGTTACTCTTGGGTTTTGGACCCTAGACGACTTTGTGGTGTTCTTGGGAGCCTCCAATTGAGTTGTTTATGCATGCCCAAGATTGTGGTGACATCGAGAGACTCCAATTAAGTTGTGGATGTGTGCCTCGAGATTGAAGGTTGCCAATAGTGGAAGGTGAAGTATGCCTTTGTGGAGAGGTTCATCAGAGAATAGGATGAGGCCTTTGTGGCATTGAGTAGGCCTCTTGTGGTGAGCTCACACCCCTCCAACGAGACGTACTCCCCTCAAAAGGAGGAACTCGGGAATACATCATCGTCTCCGTGTGCCTCGGTTATTTCTTTACCCGAGCTATTTACTTATGCAATTTACATTGTGATAGCCTTCGCGCTTGAAGTCATATATCTTGATATCACCTTGTCACTTGTCTTTCTTATTATAAATTGTTGGTGCAAATAGTTGAGCCTAGAATATTTAGGTTATGTGCATGTTATTTTAAACACCTAATTTATTTGCGCATTTAGCAAGCCTTAACCGAAAAAGTTTTAATCGCCTATTCATCACCCCTCTAGGCAACATCATTGTCCGTTCAACTAGGAGTATCATCGAAGCAGTGTTTCCGCGTGATAGATATATTCTATATATTGGAGCGAATTTATATTGAGGGAATTGGATGTCCCAGAGTAATATAAACAGTTTCTATTACTGCTGAAATTTATTCTGGAATTGTTCTGAGATAGAATTGAGGTTGCACGCTTAATGGAGCAAGTGCAGGGTGGCATGAGATGTCCTCGCGTGTCAGAAATATATTTCTGACATCGTTAGATAATATCGATGATTTTATCTAAAAGGGTCATAGGGCTCCGGAAGAGTTTTAGTCAAAAACCGAGAAGGGGGTGCCGAAGGGGGCAGGAATGCCCCTTATGGCAACACCTATTTTTAGGGGCTGCCAGGTGGGGCCTAGGGCACCACACATTGGTACTTGACATCCAAGTATTTTTCCTAAATTTAATTGGAGATAAAAAAGGAGAAAAGAAAAAGGGAAAGGGAAAAAATGGAGGTGGGCTTGGACTCCATATGGAGTCCAATCCGAGTTGGGCAAGGAGAGGGGTGCATCCACCTCCTCCTAGCCTAACAAGGACTCCTCCCCCTTTGGTATGTTTCTCTCTCCTCCAACTATAAAAGGACCCTTAAGGCTAGAACCAAACCATAATTTTGAGAGCAATCTTCTCTCTCTACTAGAATTAAAAGATATAAGCTCTAATTAGAGCCCCTCTAATTGAATTAGAGATTCTTATAATTGAATTTTGAGGTGTCCACTCCCAATTAGATCTTACTTATAATTAGTCTCTCTCTCATGTGTTGAGAACTTCACCTTCATATACACCTGCGACGTATAGTTCTGAACGACGAAGCGCTGCAGAATTGACCCCGACGTATGTGTGCATACTCTCAGAGAGTTAACACGTGAGACACTCACTCTGTTGGATCAAGGTGCTGGATACGGGGAGTCGACAACATCCTCACTCACAGGCTTGTGCGTGAGGATTTTCTACAGGATTCAGTGACATCGACATTAACACCTCTTCCGCTTCTATGTTGATTGGTACACGATCTCAAGAATTAGATCTTGGAATTATTATTCATTTGTATCTTCATAGATAGATCTTGACGATTGCTTAGCATGCATGATGAAAAAAAAATTCCCGTACACTCAACCCAATTCCATTGTAGATGATTTTTCCTTGCCACTGGTGGAAAAGTTTCTACGTTAAGCAGCTAGGTCAATTCCCCATGAACCAATGTAGCTAGTTAGCTCGCTCTAGACCAGAACGATTCATGGGCGAGAAAGAGAAACTCACATGAACTCTGTGAAAACACTCGAGCAAGACTTTTTTATTTGTAATGGTAAGACGGTGTGAAATTGCTCTTTAGGCATTTACATTGTGGTCACCATCGACATTGTCATCGAAGGACGTGTCTAGAGGCTGGATGAGAGTCACTGGCATCAAAAGACCAATATCATGTGAACAAATATCCATTCTAATATTTTCTCAAGCATACAACATTAGAAAAAATCACTTCACAAAATAGTCATCTACATGCCTATTAGCACACATATTAAGGTTTGAATGAATTAACGTATAATGACTCTTTTTTCACAAAAAATAATATAAAAAGTCTCTCAAGACCTATGGCTATTACGAACATCTTTTATTGAAATCACAGTTTCACAGTTGGTCCAACCAAACAACTTCCAACTTTTCCACAATTAACAGCTCGTAGTTGCTCTGGTACAGTTCATAGTTGACAACATGTTTTCAAGAATCCACAGTAGATCCAAACAAACCCTTAGGGCATGTTCAGCATCAACCCAGCTTCCTTCTCGTCGCTCCGCCCCTAGAGCAGCACTGAACACGCCAATTCTGCGAAGCTGGACATTTTGGCTGTATAAATTTTGGAGCACTTGTTTCGGGGATCCTCGTAGCAGTCTCACGTCGAGCAAGAAAAAATTACAGAAGAATGTGACCACCAAGTCACGGAAATAAAACTCATTGTTTCCTCCCCCTCTCGAGCGAGACCAATGGTTCTCTCCCCAAAACGATTCGACCAACTCTCTATGTGGCCTAGCCGTCGGATGGCCTCCACATCTGCCGCCGCCACCCCTCCGCCCCACCTCCCCCGACTCCGGCCATCCAGGAGCTTCTTTGTCCGCCGCTGCAGGAGCTTGTTTGTCAAGGTACACAGTCGTACAGCCCACGGCTTCTCCGACTCGCCCGCCTCCAAGAGCTCTGTTCGGACGCGTGCGGCCGCCCCACAACTTTCCCGATTCGCCCGCCTCTAGGAGCTCCCGTCCATATGTTTGGCCGCCACCATCCCGGACTTTCCCACCTCCAGGAGCCTGTAGGTAGTGGCAAGACTGGTGTGACTCGCTAGGCACCCAAGGGAAGACGAGTTAACATGTTCTTGCTGTTTACCAAAATTCTTCAACTATTATTCCATTTTGTACCAAACGAGTGTCTCATGTATTTTGTCAAATATAATTGTCGTAGAATTCCAATTTTTTTTTATAATTTATCAAGATTACATTCGTTAGTGTGCATGCTACTAGCCGCGCTATGTCACGGTGACTTCAGCTCACCCATACTCATACAAGTAGTGAAAATGAGACAAAGGCTGAAGCATTCATTCGTCAAAGGCAAAATTTTGTGTAATGCCTTCTACCGATTCCACTTGGTCGTGGCGCATTTAGCATAAAAAGGATACTTTAAAATAATACTCTCTTCGATCCGAAATAACTGTTGTGAGTTGTGGTATTAGTTGTACATGTTTAGTTTTTACCTTACCACACTTAAATCGGACCGGAGGGTGTACCAAAAATCTACATGGGATAGGGAGAAAGGCAACAACAAAAACGGTTCCTGATTTAGAAAACTCACCCTTAAAACTTATCGTATTTAAAATATTTAATGTACTATGTATAATATGTATAATATTCATGTACGACTACGGGTCTAGAAACTGATTAGCGATAGAATAAAACCGCGTCAACTCATTGAAACCACCCTGTGTATCGTCTTCTCATGCGCGTGTGTGCATAAGTGCATTTGCGTGTACCACGCGGTTGTATCGGCAAGCACCTAGTTTCTACCCTTCTGAAAGGGTTGCCTTTGTTGGCTATATTTTCAAGCAAGTATTGATTTCCATGTGCTTCTGCTTGTATAAAATAAAATGCTGTAAAAAATACTTTCGTAAAATAAAAGATACTTATAAACGATCATCTTATAACTTTACCGGCTAATTTTTTTTGTTTTTGATAAAGGTCTTTATTACTTAAGAGTACAAGCATTACACCCGGCCTCTGCATCATGATAATGCACACAGCCGAAATCAAAAACTGAAAAGAAAAATACGACAAGTATAAACAAATCCTGGAGATGTAGACTGTCGATGCTATGGAGCTGCTATCCGTGGATCAATCGGCCATCCATGTGGGATAAAAATATCCTTCGCCACCTGCTCCAGTCGTGCACACGCCTCCATAAAAAGGTGTCGAAACTCCCCTCGTTGTTGTAATGTGGACCACGAACGGAGAATAACTGTGCACCTGAATAAAACTTGCATACGAGAGAAATTTTTATCGTTGAAAATCTTGTCATTTCTACAAAGCCTGGTAGTGCACACACATTTCTTAAAGATAAACTTGTAAATTATGTCCCCTGATATTAACTGAAATCTATCCGTGTAACAAATTCTGTCAAAAGTTACTAGCAATTATGTTTAAAAAAATGAAGGAACATATACAACTATTGATCATATATAGCGGTGGTTATGCATGTGATTGAGAGTTTTTAGAGTTTGGGAAATGGACAAGAAGACGGTTGGTCACCTTTGTTGTCACCTCTCATGCATGATCAAAAGGTCATGCTCATCACTTCTCTGCCAGTTAAGAACCGTCACTTAACACTAATTAGCGTAAAGTTCTCGTCAATTAATCAAGATGCATCTATGTGATTCCTCGCAAAAAAAAGTTGCATCTACTAAAGCTTAGCTGGCTCGGGCATCGTATACAAAACCATTTATAAAGTTACCAAAAGCTAGATGCTTGAACATATAGCTTGATTTATATATGAAAAGTTTCCAGTATCTAGCTAGATTAGTGCATTTTGCTACTTAGGATCACATGGTCCCCAACAAACCCCACATGCTAATGCATGATAGCAGGGCCGTGGAGTGGAGACGACTTCAAAATGAATATGCAGTATGTCTAGTCAATTTAGTCATCACATGCTTTCATGATGCTACTAGCTAGGTAGCCAGCTCCTAAATCACATCTAATAGATTTTCAAATATATCTGTAGTACTCGTCGTGCATGTCTCTGTCTCCTATACCTACCTTTCGGCTGAGTGTCTGTAGTGAAATAACTATATATAATTATATATATATACAGTAGATTTATTTGCAATTAAACCAGTTGGTCCATGAGAGACCGGGCCGTTGGCTGTTTCTCCAACCTTCCATGCATGGTGCCACATTGTACGTCTCTCTGATGAGTACATCTCGAAAATAATGACCTCGATCTCGTAATGGACTCCAATTAACTTCAATTTATCTGGCATTTTACAAATGTATACGTTGGCTGGTCAAGCCACTCTAAATATATTAAAGTGGTCGGTGGCTTGCGTACGTGTGCATTAGTTCTTTTAGTTGGATTTGAGCTGAGAATAATGCGATGCTGATATGCTAAACTATGCCCGAGATGTAAGCCTAATCATTTGATACAGGTGGCACGCAGAGAGAGGTTGGGGGGTTGTTTTTTTGGCGACGGAGTTTGTGATTTGTCAGCTGATATAACCAGCCTAGTACAGTACTCCCTCCGTCCTAAAATACAAAACGTCCCCCTTTAATTTTGCTGATCAACAATGTCTAAGTTTGACCATAATTTATCCTTATAATATGTCTATAAAATTAGTACTAAGATATATAAAATGAAAGATTTTTACAACACGAATCCAACGGTGCCAATTATACATTCTCAATCCATATAATTTATTACATATTAGTGATCAAAGTCGGACATTGTTGATTTTGATAAAAATAGCGCGTCTTTTATTTCGGGACCAGGATGTAGTAATTATTATGTGATCACGTCTAATACCGTTTGTGCGAATTTGAGTACTAGTACTATTCCTTCGTTTCATATTGTGTACATGGATGCATCCATGGTTTGAATGAACGCAAGATCCAATACACACTACTATAGCTGCTCCCTAGGTTCATGTGGATTCTCAGCTCCTAGGTTACACCACTCGCAGAAGTCTGCTCTTTTTTAAGACAATTTCTGGCCTCTGGTTTGGATGCATGCTAATGCAAAAATATATGTACTTGATAGAAAAAGAGAAAGACATATGAATATATTTGTTTGGTTCAAAGGAATAGAGTGAAGGGAAAATAGATACATTTTTTACTTTGAAAAATATTGCAGGAATAGTGCAATCCATCTTGGATCTCATTTTAGAATTCTTGTAGCGACCAAATAGATGAGAATCTTCAGTGGCATAATAACATCCTAATTTTACTTCTACTAGTGGTTCGACATTCATTTAAGTGTGGTTATTAGAATTGTCCTGTTCGTGCGAGCTGCAACCATGTCTACAAAATTCTCATGTTTCTGAATTCATTGGTTTGCTCATACATTCTTGTAATCCCATGTTCTTCTTATTCCTACTTTTTCATAGCTTTGTGAACCAAAGAGGCCCTCTTCTAACCAATATGTCAAAGATGTGTGCAATGTATTATGTATTGAAGAGACATGACTTCAAAATATACATAGTAATATAGTATAGCCTCTTTGATTCTTAGGAATTTCATAGGAATTTTGGATGATTGAAATACTTATGATTTTCTTTCTATGTAGGTTGTTTGATTTATATATAGGATTGAATGTTGTAAGACTTTTTCCTCATGATTACTTTGCATTATAACTAAAGGGAAGTTTCCATCCACCCAACCCTCTTGCAAATAATCCCTTGCTTATACCATGACACGGTCAAAAGAACTTTGAAACAAATTAGGGTCCTCTTTGGTTCGCAGGATTCCAAAAAAAAGTATGATTCTGGTGTCATACCATATTAAATCCTCTTTGTACTCGGTGGCCTTTGGATCAAAGAAATAAATTACCCACTTTGGAATGTAGCAATTTCATAGGATTTTGTAAGGATTCAAATCCTTGGAATTTTTTCTATTAATGTACTTTTGTTCAAAGGAACTACTACTCGAATACCTACCTCTTCGATCACATGATTATCAAAACACAGGAATAAAAAATACATGATTAAGTTGTTATGTAATCATGTATGCGAAAAGACTGAAATGATGTTTGATTAATTGTGTAGAGGAAAAAACATAAGATTCTTTCAAGGAGGTTTACTTAGATAAGAAATCCTATAAAATATATTGATGAAGAGGGTTTGCGATCCTAAGAATTAAACAACACTCTTATGGATTCAAGTGGACATGACACAACAATTATATATTTTCCATATGAGAACTGCAATACATCTGAGATTTTCCATTCGATACTCGTAGGCATTGAAATCAAGTCATGTGTATTTTGAGTGTTGTACCATCTCATGGCGCAAAGAAAGTGTCGTATGCACATCGGATGGGAAAGATCGTGCGCACATCAGTATATTTTCCCGGTTACCGTGTTTTCTATTGTGAATTAAAGAGGGCCATTGTTTTCCACGAAGATCGAATGATCGGACAGCCAAATCCATATTTGTATATTTTGTTTAGTACTTGTGGTCGATCAATTACCAGAATAGATAGCAAGAACATAATATCATTGGGTTTGTTATTTTATTAATTATAATTTAAGGATGCACAATATCAAATTATCATGTTGCACACATATTTCAAGAAGAGATTCCGGCCCAAAGTGACTTTTTAAGCAGCTTGCATGATGATTACTTGATTAGGTTGCGGTTATATAGTTACTACTACTACTACTAATCTTATCAGCCACACTTCTGCGGTAGTAGAATTGTTCTGTGCAAGTCATATGCATGCATCTATCGAGGCATGCAGTCATGTCGTGCTGCATCAATACTATAGTTTTAGCAGGCCAAGAAGGGATGGGTCCCTCGTGATCCTTATTCTGGAGACAGGGCCTAGTCATGAGAAGAGATGCTCTTCCAGTCTCCTGTATATACTTAAATTTACCCTAACTAACTAAATAGTGGTACTACGTACGTAGTCATCAGTTTGGGCGCTATAAATAGCACCAGTACTAGTTCTACGAGTTGATCAGCCACAAGCAAATTAACACAAAGTGAGAAGAAAAGATCGATGGAGATGCATTGCAGAAGCAAAATGGAGGAGGACAAGCAGTACAGCTGGAAGAAGATGCCATCTGCAAAGCAGTACAAGGAGGGGCGGCCGCCGGGCAAGGAGGACGCGCCAGGGAAAGGAGGAGGCCATGGTCGGAGGAGAGAGCTGCGGCGTTCAGCGTCGTTGCCGGTGCGGGTGGCGAGCGCGGCGAGGGAGCAGCGTGCGAGGCTCTACATCATGCGTCGATGCGTCTCCATGCTCGTCTCCTCCTGCTGGAAAAACGACCCATAGGCAGGCTGTCGAGTGACTGAGCTTGGCCCGATAATATGCAGTAGTACAACTTTCCCCTCTTTTTTTAATGGACTATGATGCAATGCTTGGTGACTTCTGAGAGACGGGCCTAGATTGTACCTCTTCTGTAATATGGCCATCCGGAAAGTCCAGCCCTTGCTATCCTATTGGGCCATCTGTCTACATAAGAGGAAAAACATACTTTTACCTCTTCTGTAATAATTTTATAGGGAGATGTGTTTTAATTTTCACATGCATATACATCCTTTATTTAAAATATATTTTAAACGTCAAAAAAAATTATGCATACATCTTGACATTCTAAATGTTTATGAAGCCGTTTCACGGAAAAACAACATTTTTAGCATGTGTAGAAAGACAAAATTTTGTGCTAAAATAAGTTTTTCTACGAGACTTTTTGTTTTTTTATATAGGCCATAAAAGTACCCTTTTTTCGCGAAACGAATTTATGAACATATAGAATGTGAATTCGTATCCACGAAATTTTATTTTGGATTTTTTTTCTGCTACATCCATGCCTCTCTCTCGGGCGCAAGGACGCCGACATTTTGAAATTTCGAAATGTGTTCCTAATCTCCTCACACTTTGTTCATGGGAAATCAGTTCAAACATAACTTGTGTAAACAAAGGAGAACAGGAGTGTTATTGTTCCTCTACGGGCCGCTCTTAGAAGCCATTTGACATGAAAAGAGAATAAAACATGTATTAGCATTCATTAACAAAGACATACACCTCTCTCAAAATTATATTTTCAATATGCTCTTTTTTATAAAATAAAAATCTCTAGCACATGAGTGATCCCTGCTTACCTCTGCGAGCAGTCTTTCTTTTAGATATAGGATAAATCTTCACCTTCTTACTTTATGCACCAATTAAGAGAGCATAGTTGTCATTATGAGTATAATGTGCATAGTCCCAAAATTTATTATTGATTGGAATATGTGAATTCGACTTGGAAAGCTATTTTAATATAAAGGAAGAAAAAAATTATTCCTTAACTTAAATATACTTCTTTGGGTGGTGGAGTTGCACACTAAAGAAAGGGTAAAATACCATCATAACTACACAGGAAGTCATTCCAAGCGGTTGCAGTTCGTATTGGTTGCCTAAAATTATTTGTATCTAGTCACCACTTGAACTTTGAAGGTGTCCTAACATTTATGCATTGCTATTACACAAAGGACAAGCGGAAGACCACTTTATCATATTTTTCATCATGATCTAACAAATGCATCACTTTCAATGCATTATTGCTCATTGTAAATTATTTGTGCTACTTTTCATGTGCAATATAATTGCTAAGTTTTCATTATTTAAATAACATTTATCATGCCTTTGTTAAAGTGCTTTGATCTCATCTTATAATACTTTTACATAATGATTGATCAAGTTTGTCTTGGCTGCATGTTACCTTAAAAATTATCTTTGTTATCACTTACCTACTCGAGGACGAGTATGAGTTAAGCTTGGGGATGCTGATACGTCCCAAAGTATTTATAATTTTTTATGCTCCATGCTATGTGATACGTCTCAAACATATCTATAATTCTTTATGATCCATGCTTGTGTTCTTTATATTCTTGCATGTGTTCTACATGTTTTACTTCGTTTTTTGGATGATTTCATGGACTAATGATACGTCGAAAACGTATCTCCTTTTCCAAAGACTTTTCTTATTGTTTTCCTCTAAACTTGTGTGTTTTGGATACAACTAACACAGACTAATGCTGTTTTCAGCAAAATTACCTTGGTGTCTTGTTTTTGTGCAGAAAAATCAACTTTTGGGAAAATGCCCAGAAAAGAGCCCATTGGTTTTTAACTCCGGAAGACCCCGGGAGCCAGAAGGGGGTCAGGAGAGGATCCACAGGGTGGCCACACACCCCTGGCGTGGGTTCTCCCTGGCCGGGCCAGCATAGGGTGTGGGCCTCCCAGAGCCCCCCTCAGACTCCCCTTTCGACTACAAGTAGCCTCCAACCCTAAAACCCGAGGGGGTTCGTCATATTCCACAGAAACAGAACAGAGCGCCGCCGCCATCCCGAACCTCGATTCGGGGATCAGAAGTTCTTGTTCTGGCACCCTGCCGGGACGGGGAATTGGAGGAGATCATCGCCACAGTCATCACCAACGCCTCTCCATCGACCATCCATGTTTCCCCCATCCACGTGCGAGCAAATCCCCGCTGTAGGCTGAAGGGGATGGTAGATCGTCTATTAGTGCTATTGACATTGTTGCAAATTGTTATGCTTAATGCTTGCCACTTTGGGCCCGAGTGCCATGATCTCAAATCTGAACATGTTATTGAATCATGATGTTAATTATTGTTTCTTGATCATACCTGCAAGTTGTTTACACATATCGTTGCCCGGAACCCGAGGCCCCGAAGTGACAGAAATTAGGACAACCGGACGGGATGGCTGCGATGTGAGGATCACATGTGTTCACAGAGTGTTAATGCTTTGATCCAATGTTCTATTAAAAGGAACACCTTAATTACCAGTAGTTCCCTTGAGGCCCCGCTGAAAACGGGCTGGTAGGACAAAATATGTTGTGCAAGTTCTCATTGCGAGCACGTACGACTATTTACGGAACACATGCCTATGGTTGCTTAGTACTTGGATGCTTTATCTTATTTATCTGCAATGCCCCTAACATGATCATTATTTGAACTTTCTTATCCATGCAACGCCCGCTCATCCATCCCTATGCCTACAGTATTTAATCCCGATGTTTATTTCAAACATCACTGCTGTTGTTTCCATACTATTGCAGTTGTTACTTCACTACTGTTGCTGCTATAAAACTGTTACTACTGATAAACCACTGCGAGCTAGTCAACTTTCAGGTGCAAGTTAATTGACAACTCACTTGTTAAGCCTCACAAATATTCTTTGGCTCCCCTTGTGTCGAATCAATAAATTTGGGTATTACTTCCCTCGTAGACTGTTGCGATCCCCTATACTTGTGGGTCATCAAGACTATTTTCTGGCGCCGTTGCCGGGGAGCATAACTTTATTTGCGAGCTCACCGGAGAGTACTATTATCTAATGCCAATCATTCATCATTGTTAAGTCTCGTGATGGAAGAGTTCCTATATTACCATCCACTACAAGAAGAGGTACAACTCTGAACACCTCTGTTGCTCTTGATTCACTGTCTGTTATGAGTAACCTGCTTACACAACCACATACACATGCTACTTCTGTTGAATCTGAAAATACTTCTGATACTTTTGATGATGCTTATACTGTTCTTGATGAGAGTGGTTCTCTCGGTCCTTTCCTAGATGCTACTATTGCTAAAGCTAAAAATATTGCAAACACTGAAACTCCTGATAAAAATCCTGTTACTCCTGCTTTCTCTCCTGAGTTTAGAGAAAATTCTAGTGATGATTTAGATGATGCCTATATTGAACTGAGTGATGATCTTATTGATGAAATACATGCTATGAAGGATAAAGATGATGTTATACGTCTTATGGAAAGTCGTGCTATTAAATATAAATTATCTCCTAATGCTAAGTTTGCCACTTCTCCTATTCATATTAGGGATAAGGATTATGATTTCTCTCTTTATTTATCTTATATATATATCTATTGTTGAGAAAGAACCTTTTTGTGGAACTGAAAATGAAAGTGATGTGAAACATATGAATGAGCTCTCCTCTTTGAGTAGTTTATTCTCTAATGATCTTAAGAAACGTAGCTACTTTGCTGCTAAAATATTACCTTTCTCATTAAAGGATGAAGCTAAAACTTGGTTTAATAATTTTTCCCCTAGATCTATTGATAGTCTTATTGGTTTTCTTAATGATTTCTTTCAAAAATATTTTCCTGCTAGTGCTCAACATGCTACTTTACAAAATATATTTGATTTCAAGCAATTGGAAGAAGAGAAATTGCATGTATCTCGGGCAAGGTTCGGTTCTTTGGTAAAGGCTAGACCTGAGCATAATCTAGAAGATAATAAACTTCTTGATATATTCTATAATGGACTAGTTGTTGAATCTAGGACATACCTCGATAGTTGTGATGGTTGTGTTTTCAGGCAAAGAACTCTAGAAGAAGCTAAGGAATTAATGGATAAAATAAGACAAAATCATGATGATTGGACTATGGTTGAGCCTGAGCCGACCCCTACTCCATACCTACACCAACACCCAAGAAGAGGGGAATGATTGAATTAAATGATGAAGTGATGAGAGAAGCCAAGAAATCTCTTAAAGAGAGAGGTATTAAATCTGAAGATGTGAAGAATCTTCCACCTATAGAAGAATTATGTAAGACAATCCCTCACTCACCACCCATTGAGGTACACTCTCTCCAATATTTTGATAGTAGAGATATTCCCTATAGAAAACCTCATGATCAATGCTTAGATGAATTTGATAATTTTATTATTAAGCAAGATAATTTTAATATGAGAGTGCAAAATCACCTAATGGAAAAATCTAAATCTATTAATGATTTGCATGGTATTTTAGAAAGAACTTCTAATGATGTTAAAATTCTTGTTAAACATTTTCGAATGTTTCAAACTCAAATTGATCAACTTGCTAAAGTGCAAAAAGATTTGCTAGTTAATGCTTCTAAAGAAAAACATGCTTATGAGATAAGAACTAGAAGTGGTATTACTACATAAGATCCTTTATATCCTGAGGGACACCCTAAAAGAATTGAACAAGATTCTCAGCAAACTAATAATGATGTTATTCATACTAAGAAGAAAAAGAGAAGAAACATAAAACTGCTGTAGAGTCCTCTGAACTTGCTAAAGATCCTAATAGTATATCTATCTCTGATGCTGAAACAGAAAGTGGTAATGAAAAGAATGATGCTTCTGATAAATAAGAACCTGTAGCTGAACCTGAAAAGCAAGCTAAAACTGCAAAGTACACCAAGGAAGATTTTATTGCTAATAAACATGGTAATGAAAGAGAACCTTGGGTACAAAAACCAATGCCTTTTCCTAATACGAAACACAAATCTAAGGAAGAAGAACACTATAACTAGTTTTGTGAATGGATGAAACCTTTGTTCTTGCAAATTCCTTTAACTGATGCTATTAAATTTCCTCCTTATGCAAAATATATGAAAGATATTGTCTCTAATAAAAGGAAAATTCCTAATGAGGAAATTTCCACTATGCTTGCTAATTATTATTTTAATGGCAAGGTTCCTAAGAAACTTGGAGATCCTGGTATACCAACTATTTCCTGCTCTATTAAAAATAATTATGTTAGAACTGCTTTGTGTGATCTAGGAGCTGGAGTTAGTGTCATGCCTTTTACTCTCTATAAAAGACTCCTCCTAGAAAAATTGATACCAACTGATATATCTTTGCAAATGGCTGATAAATCTACTGGTATTCCTGTGGGTATATGTGAGGATGTTCCTGTTCAAGTTGCTAATAATTGTCTGATATTAACTGAGTTTGTTGTGTTGGAAATGCCTGAAGATGATAACATGTCTATTATTCTTGGGAGACCTTTTCTTAATACTGCAGGGGCTGTTATTGATTGCAACCAAGGAAAGGTTACTTTTAATGTTAATGATATAGAGCACACTGTTTATTTTCCCAAGAAGATTGATAAGAAACATGGTCTAAATTCAATTGGAGAATTTTATTGTCCCATTCCAGCACCACCAAAAGAATATGAAATTATTATGATTGGGACTATGCCTATCAAGGTTGAGGTAACATAATTATTTAGTGTTTAGCAAAGTTTTTCTTCATATGAAAATTATTCTGGTGGCAAGATTTGATCACCCTTGTTAACAAAATGATTTTTTAATGGAGAGGACATTGTTTTCACCTTCCCCACTATGTTTTCACCATGTTTACTTCTGTTATCACACTGCTACTTGAGTACAATCATGTTTTCCATCATCCCGATGCATGTTTTTCCTGTTATTTTCACTCTGATTTATGAGGTTATGCACGTTTTCACCATCCATACTTTTGTTTTCACCACTATCACCTTTGTTTTATTTGGTTATTCTTTCATTAGAATGTCATAGAACCTATGTAGTGCTGGTTTTGGTTTTGTTTTCCACATTTTCACTTTTGTTTTCCTGATTTTTATTAATTATTACAATTCTGGAAATACCTCAAAAATAAAGTTTCTCGAAAAATTCTAGAAAAATTATGATAATTTTGTACGTAAAAAATGAGGCAGAAAGCCACCTGGGGGAACCCAGGGTGACCCACCAGTCAGGCACACCCTAGGGTGGCGCGGCCAGCCCCCTGGTGGCGCCATCGCATGGTGTGGGGCCCCCTAGCCCTCCACTTACTCTCTCCACTGCCAAAGTCTTCTCTCTCACCCCAAAGCTGAAAACATTTCCTGGAACCCGTGTTCTTGCTGATCTTGCCTCTGGATTTTCGATCTCCTTCTTCAGCCCACCATTTGTGCTGATATTTGGTGTGTTTGATCCCCGGTATGTGACTCCTCTGATGTTCCAAGTAGAATTTTATTTAGTGAAGCATTTCTTGAGTATTTTGGTAATGTAGGTGACAACTTATGTGAGTTTGCATGCTTGATTTGAGTAGAAATAAATTGTTTTTGATGTATGTTTAGCTCTCATATGAGTCCCTATGGTAGTCTCCACCTTATAGTTGTTTGAAATTAATTTTTGTGATGATTGTTGAAAAATTTCAGAGATGTATAGTTATCATTTTGGAGAGATATTTAGGAGTGATGCTCCTAGAAGGACAAGGCCTTCACGCTCATCCACTTCAGCAAGGCCATCGTATAATGAGGATGTTATGGCATCAACTATTAACGATGTAGAAGATGATGGTATCGTTCACCCATCTAGCTTCCCTTGCCATACATTTTTAAGAAGTGCAGGTCTTTAAAATGATTTTCTGATGCTTATTGATAGAATTGGGCTCACCAATTTTATGCGGGATGAAAGTCCTCAATATGCCACGCTCACTAAATCTTTTGTTAAGAGTTTTAAATTTCTGAACACTCAATATGAACCAACTATTGCATTCAAGATGTATGGTAGTCCTGTTTCTTTGTCCTTGGGAGATTTTTGTGTTATTATAGTTATCAACGCCACCGAGACAGCAAGTAGGATTCAAGAGAGACCAGCAGACCTCCAGGGGATCTATCGAGAAGTCACTAATGATGACAGTGGCTCGTACCAACGTGGGAAGATAAGTAACATTCAACTTCCTGCTCTTAGATATTGTGCTTACTATATTGGTACTAGTATTCTTGGTAGGGAGAACACTAGCAATATTTCTAGCTACCACCTTGCTTTCATTGATGCTGCACTAAACCGTAGCATAAAGTATAACCTTGGTACACTTGTTGCATGCCGCCTTGCTGCCGATGGGCCTATTTTTGGTGCCATTATTGCTACACGTGTCGCAACTGCTTTGCATTTTCCCATTGATCCTAATGATGAAATAATTGCTCCACATAGGCTTAACCTTTCTGCTATGAAATCTCATCAGTTTGTCACTTCTAACTCTACTATTGAACACTTAGTCTATAGAGTTTTATATATTGATGGGGAAGAGCGGAAAGTTAATTTGCCGCAACCTTTTTGTTTAAGATTGACAGGTCACCATGGTCGCTCTCCAAGGAGCAGATAGACGAGCATCTGAGCACCATGGAGTTTTACCGGAAGCAGGAGAGGCTAGACGCGCCTCCTGAGGACCACAACACGTAGTACACCGGCGCATCCTCGAGCACATATCAGGAGGAGGGTTCCTCCTCAGGATACTACGGGGGCGACACCTCATGGTCCCCTTGGTGATTGATCTCCACTTAGGCCAAAAGCCTAAGCTTGGGAGGAGGTATACTGACATCACACTCATTTACATATCATGATGCGTCGGTTCTTTGTATATCCATGTTTCTTTTCTTTCGCTTCTTTTCGTTTTGTTTTTATTGTTTTGTTTTCTCTTTCCAAAACACAAAAAGACCAAAAATATTTCTGTTATTTCTCTCTATTTGTTTCTTTAGTTGGTTTGCTTTACTCTTTAGTTGCACTTTAATATTCAAAAACCCAAAAATATTTTGTTTTGTTTGTTTCGCTCGCTTTCTTTTGTTCTTGTTTCATTTTGAAAAACCCAAAAACATTTTTGCTTTGTTTGCTTGCTCTCTTTTTGTTCGTGCTTTAATTGAAAATCCCAAAAATATTTGTTGTTCTTCTTTGGTTTTGTAAAGTTTGCTGCAGAGTGCAACAGTCGTCCGTGATTCCATTGGAGCTTGGTTTTCATTACATATTATTCGAGCCACAAGTGAAGAGCAATAATGACGATCTATGACAATTCAAGTGTGGTGAGAGGCTGGATGAATTCTATTTGCTTTTATTTTTGTACATATATCCATCTATATGAGCATGCTTAGTTTGTTTGTATAAGATATATGTGTCTTAATGGCTGCTTAATAGTTCGTGATCTCTCATGTTTTGTTCCAATTTATTAATAGTAAATAACGTGTCGCATAAATATTTGTTCGCATTGTTCTATTCATGAGAAGAGTATGACATTGTGGTAGCCTCCTCTGACTGTTTCATTTGAATGGACTTAGCATATGCTCACGCATGCTAAGACTGAAAACAAAAGGTCAATAAGCCTCGATGATTTATTGTCCCTCGGAGTTCTAGTATAAATTTTATGCCTCAGTTAATTTTACTTTGTCGCAAACATGATTATGATAGTTGTTGCTCTCTTGATTGCCGCTCCCTGTCTATTGCTAGCCTTCACTTGTGCTGAGTATGAGCTCTACTCGTGCATCCAAATCCGTGAAAACCAAAGTTTGCCAAATGTGTCCACCATACCTGCCTATATGTGGTATTTAACCGCCACTCCAAAGTAAATTGCTCGTGTGCTACCTTTTAAACCTGCTAAAAATTACTCCTGTTTTGTGCCACTATTTTAGCTCATGAGGACGTAAATAGAGAATCTTTATCTCGCTCGTTGATTGGATTTCACACCCTGGAATAGTGGCTTCATCCTCTTATCCAAATGATAGAAGAGCTGGTAGCGGGGTGCCCAGCCCCAAATTAATACAAACAAATTATCTTCACTGTTTTTGCCCCTGATTTATCAGTCAAAGCATAATTGTGAAAACAAAAGAGAAAGAGGGATGACCTTCTACACCAGTTGCGTCCTTCACCATGGGAGCCGCTCTTGTGAACCCAGTTGACTTGTGACGTACTGTATTGTCTGATTACCATTCGTTGACATAAGCATACGCCACTCTTAATTTTTTCTTCAATATCTCTGTTTAACAAAATAAAAGCTCTAGCACATGAGTGATCCATGCTTCCCTCTGCGAAGGGACTTTCTTTTACTTTTATGTTTAGTCTCCGCCAAATTCTTTGAACACTTTCTTGAGAGCATAATTATCATTCTTAGTGTGATGTGCTTGTCCCAAAGCACGGTTGATTGTGGTATATTCTTGATACTTCCATCTTTGATATCTTTACTTCTAGTCTTCCCTTGAACTTCAGAGGTGTCCTGTCATTTATGTTTTCTCCCACACTTAAGGGCAAGCGAGATACCACTTTATCAGATCCTATTATGAATACTATAATCTTGCAAATAGTTTTGCTTCATGTTGTTTATTATTAATATGTTGTTATCTCTCCATGGTTTGCATAACTATTAAGTGAAAATATCTTGCATGTATCTTATCATGAGCATAACTAAGTACCAGATCATATAGTGAGTATATTTACATTATGTGAAACAAATGTGTTCGTAAAAGTCTTTTATTCGCACTCAGTTGTCACTGAATTGCTTAAGGACAAGCAATAAGCTAAGCTTGGGGGGAGTTGATACGTCAAAAACGTATCTCCTTTTTGAACACTTTTCTTATTGTTTTCCTCTAAATTTGTGTGTTTTGGATAGAACTAACACGGACTAACACTGTTTTTAGCAGAATTACCTTGGTGTCTTGTTTTTGTGCAGAAAAATCAATTTTCGCGAAAATGCCCAGAAAAGAGCCAATTGGTGTTTTCACCCCGGAAGACCCCGGGAGCCAGAAGGGGACCAGGAGTGGAGCCACAGGGTGGCCACACCCCCTGGCGCGGGTTCCCCTTGGTTGCGCCGTCATAGGGTGTGGGCCCCCAGAGCCCCCCTCGGACTCCCCTTTCGACTACAAGTAGCCTCCAACCCTAAAACCCGAGGCGGTTCGTCATATTCCACAGAAACACAACAAAGCGCTGCCGCCATCCCGAACCTTGATTCGGGGATCAGAAATTCCTGTTATGGCATCCTGCCGGGACGGGGAATTGGAGGAGATCATCACCACCGTCATCACCAACGCCTCTCCATCGACCATCCATGTTTCCACCATCCATGTGTGAGTGAATCCCCGCTGTAGGCTGAAGGGGATGGTAGGGATTGGATGAGATCGTTCATGTAATAATACCGTGATTGTTAGGGCATAATGCCTAATATCCTATATTAGTGCTATTGACATTGTTGCAACTTGTTATTCTTAAAGCTTGCCACTTGGGGCCCGAGTGACATGATCTCAGATATGAACATGTTATTGAACCATGATGATAATTATTGTTTCTTGATCATACCTGCAAGTTGTTTACACATATCGTTGTCCGGAAACCCGAGGCCCCGAAGTGACAGAAATTAGGACAACTGGAGGGGATGGCTGCGATGTGAGGATGACATGTGTTCACAGAGTGTTAATGCTTTGCTCCGATGTTCTATTAAAAGGAACACCTTAATTACTAGTAGTTCCCTTGAGGCCCCGCTGAAAACGGGCTGGTAGGACAAACGATGTTGTGCAAGTTCTCATTGCGAGCACGTACGACTATTTATGGAACACATGCCTATGGTTGCTTAGTACTTGGATGCTTTATCTTATTTATTTGCAATGCCCCTAACATGATCATTGTTTGAACTTTCTTATCCATGCAACGCCCGTTCATCCATCCCTATGCCTACAGTATTTAATCCCGCTGTTTACTTCAAACATTACTGCTGCTGTTTTCATACTACTACTGTTGTTATTTCACTACTGCTGCTGCTATAAAACTGTTGCTATTGATAAACCACTGCGAACTAGTCAACTTTCAGGTGCAAGTGAATTGACAACTCACTTGTTAAGGCTCACAAATATTATTTGGCTCCCCTTGTGTCAAATCAATAAATTTGGGTTTTACTTCCCTCGAAGACTGTTGCGATCCCCTATACTTGTGGGTCATCAACTAACCTATTAACAAAATGCCCAGAGTCAGTTTGTGTTTGCTGCTGTTTTTATGTTTCAGAAAAGTTTTAAAGAAAATGTTCGCCAAAAGTGCTGAAAATCCACGAAAGTCATTTTTTACACTGAACGAAGACGGAGTCCAAAAGAGTCGATGGGGAGCCAGGGGGCCACCACGGGCACCAGGTGTGAGGTCCCCCTGGGCCGCGCCTGGTGGGCCCCTCGTGTCCCTGGCCACCGCCTCAGTCCTACTCTTTGACTATAAGTTGCCTTTAACCCTAAAAACTTCTGGGGACGAAGAGATTTTCCATGAAAAAAACATACATAGGAGCCGTCACCTCAAAAGTCCAATCTAGGCCTTCTGGAGTCCTGCTCCGACACCTAGAGGAGAGGGGGATCGTCGCCAGAGGCCTCTACATCGCCATGGTTTCCTCAGGACATATGAGTGAGTAGTTCATCCCGGGACTACGGGTTCATAGAAGTAGCTAGATGGTGTTCTATCCTCCTTGTGCCACCATGTTTAGATCTTGTAAGAGGCCTAACATGATCAAGATCACTGATATGTAGTTGCTACATGTTGTGTTTGTTGGGATCCTATGAACCATTGAAATTATGATTACTTTGTTCATGTCTTTTTGAGTGCTTTACTTATATCTTTAGAATGTTTTAATCTTGTCTTGCGATGCTCTCCGGTGTGTATGATTTCCTTGGACAAGTTGTTGTATGCACCTCCAAGAAAGGGTTTATATGCTAGATAGTGGGTCCATGCTTCCTTTCCATCTGTGCTCGAGTTGCAAAAACGTGACGGGTGGAGGATGTACTATTTCCACTAAGGAGAAAACATCGGTGTTCTTGTCTACAAATGGGAATTATCTTACATTATGTATTTTTCTTATTCCATTTTTCTATTTCACACAAGCAATCACTTCATTGCTGCAACTTAATACCAACGAGATTTGATGGATTCCTAACTTAAGGTGGACTTTTAGGAATAGATGTTGTAGGATGGCGGTCTATTTACATTTATGTAATGCTTGCAATGTTAGAACCTATTGATACGTCCATTTTGCATCCCTATTTTATATGATAATATTCCCTTATTCATTGATATTTTCCTTATTAGAGCACTTTACCTGTTCGGATGTAGGATAAACACCCTGGAAGTGGAAATTTGGAATTTCTTGACCGCTTTCCGATATTTGGAGTAACCTATGAATTGGATGGTGGAAACAGAAAGAAATTCCGTGCCGGGCCAACCGAGCATCCGCGCTTCACAGGAACTTTTCCGAGCCCAGCACCTCAAAATTGCTAGGAAAAATCCTCCCGAGACATGTACCCGTTTGCCCTTAAAAAACAAGCGAGGTTATGCATCCCCTCGCATGAAGCGACCTCCTCCCCGTCGTTATGCTCCCTCTCGTCGGCCCTCCCTCCCGCCGGTGAGGGCTCCTCTCTCCATCCCGTCGAAGTCCTCTCTATTTCTTCTCTGATCCTCTTCCATTCCCAAAAATTAGATCTCCAATTGCGGACGGGCTATGGAAGTGGAAAAGGGGCATGGCAGCGGTAGATGCCATGGCCCGAAGCCGGATTCTCTTCGCTCCCTTCAACCCCGCTCGAAGCCCAACCCTATGCCCACCTAAACTCTCACATGGATGGACCCTCCCATTGTCCCTGCTGTCAGATTTTTTCGTGACTGATAGTTGTGTGTTGACACTCGTTGGTAAACCCCAAGAGAAAGGTTGTGAAGAGTGCAGTGACAAGTTTTCCCTCAGAAAAAAACCAAGGTTGAATCGACCAGTAGGAGAAAGAAATCACTCCCGAAAGTTGATGCAGCTGATGTTGGCAGGGCGCACTATCGGTTTAGCAGCAACGTGAAATCTACACAACACAATCAAATTACTTTGCCCCAATAAAGCAGTGAGGTTGTCAATCTCACCGGTTTTGCTAAAACAAAGGATTAGACGTACCGTGTAGAAAATAATATTTGTCTGCAGTAGATCAAAGAGAACAATAATTGTAGTAGTAAAACAGTAGGAAAATAGTGGTTGTAGTGGTTGTATATCAGTGTAAAGAAACGTATCAGGGTCCACAGTTCACTAGAGGTGTCTCTCCAAAACAGATAGATAACGTGTTGGGTAAACAAATTACAGCTGGGCAATTGATAGATATAAAGGTTGCACCGTAGTGTGAAAGTAAAGTATGGACACCTAGAGGGGGGCGGGGTGAATAGGTGCTACGACCAATTTTATTTTTTCTTCGAGATTAGGCTTGACATAAAGATAAATTCTCTAGATAATGCAACTAAGGTGAATTTACCTATTTGACAAGGATTACAACAATCACAATGCAAATACAAGTAAAGGAGGAAGGGAACGAGGTAACCGATATGAAGCACGCGGCGACACGATGTAATCCCGTGTTCCTCCTTGTTAAGGGAGTACGTCTCGTTGGAGGGGTGTGAGCTCGCCACGAAGGCCTACTCAACGCCACAAAGGCCTCACCCTATTCTCCGATGAACCCCGCCACAAAGGCCTTGTCCACCTTCCACTATTGATCCCCTTTGAGGCGGGAATCGAATCCTTTATAAGCAAGCTTGGGGAACACACACCCACAACCAAATTGGGGGCTCCCAACTCCAAGAATCACCAAGTATAACAAGATATCTAGGTTCTCCACAAATGGAAACCCTAGACTCAAATCCCTCAAGTGAATGAGGTGGAAATGAAGAACGACTCGGTGAAGATGTAGATCGGGGCCTTCTCCTTCAATCCTCTAAAGATCTACGAGTTTGGTGGGAGGGATTGGGAGTATTTGCAGATTTGGTGAGATCAATAAATGCTATTCAATGCTTGGGGACGAACTAGAGCTCAAGGAGTCAGAGGAGGGGTATTTATACCCCCTCCTCAAATCTAGCCGTTTGAGCTGGAAAAGGGGTACCGGAATATCCGGTCCAAGTTTGGACCGGAATATCTGGTCGGGATATTCCTGCAGATCTGCTTCGAACTCGTTGACTTCAACCGGATATTCCGACTGGGGATGAATAATCCGGTTGGCTTCTGTCCTGAGCAGGCACCTGAACCTGATATTCTGGTTGCCATGGAATAATCCGGTTGGATTCTGTGAGTTCCATCTCCAGTCCTTAGCCTATTTTGAGCAAAACTTCTTCAACCGGAATATCCGATATATCTTGAATAATCCGGTTCAAATATTTCAGCTCATCTCTATCCCAAACTGGACAGAAACTATCCTAACCGGAATATTCGGTTTCCCAGAATAATCCGGTTAGAATTATCCGTCTCCTCGCTGTCTCAAATGTCTTAGCCCAATCTTCACCGATCTTATTGGTGATCGATGTAGATGTTAAGTATAACACCTGCACACTTAACACCTCGATAAATAATGTACTTAGTATTGTTAACTAACACACAAAACACCGGGAAAACGAAATGCACTTTCAATCTCCCCCTTTTTGTTGTTAGATGACAATACTAAGATTTGCAATAAAACCTTGACGAATACATGTTTGAAACAAAATGGAAATGTCTCCCCCTATCTATATGCACATCTTTTGTTTGCCTCAAATGAAAAATGCAATAATACAAGGAGAGCAATTTCCAACAAGTAGCAAACATGTCAAAGTAAAACGATATAACCAATATGTTGAGAAGAGGAGAAATATATACCTTGTGCGTAGAGATGATAACAAGAATACCCAAGCACAATAGTAGATAATATCCTCAACATATATAATAGATAATCCATGATAACCAATAACCATAGTCTCACAACACATAATAGAACATAGTTTTAAACGAGAAAATAAGTAGCAAATAGTTCATGAATAAGACTAAATGGACACAAGCTCTCAAGAAATGGTAAAAGCATATGCTTGTGCCCGAAACCCATGCAAATCCCGTAGGCCTAAGACTACTTATCCCCCTTTGCATCGATACACCAAAAAGGAGAGGGGTAGTGGTGCTAGCGTCCCAAAGACAAGCTAAGAATCCGAGTGCTCAGACGACTCTCCTGCTGACGCATCGGACGCACCCTCAGCAGCCCTCTCAAGAACCTCGTCCACGTCCTCATCTTCCTCATCGGAACCATCGCCAACATGAGTACTGGAAGAAGAAGTAGTGGCATGGAGAGCCTCCTCAATCCACTCCCAAGGAGTACGGTCTCTGGCAAACCACTGAGAATAAGCCTCTGGAACAAGGGGAGTAGGAAGATCACCAGTAGCACCACTCACATGGTGAAGAATCTGATGCTGATAGCTAGACATAGCTGTGTCCCTGCGGCAGGCCTGGTACTGCTCCTTGTGAATATCCACCTCCATGAACAACACATTGCGCTGAAACCAGGAAAGCTTCCTGACATTGCACAGAGTGGTGGAAGAATCAGACTGGCGAGCACTAGAAGGGGCCACACCTCCCATAGAGGAACCACCCTTAGGAGGAGGAACAGGAGCACGTACAACCTTCTTCCTCTTTATATACAGCTTCTTGAAGGCATGGTCTTCCATAGGCAGCTCACGGAACTCCCTCTTCATGGTATCCTTGATTAACATCATAATATATGGTCCATAAGGAATGGTGTTCCCACCAATCATAGCATTGCGTAGCTCATTGAATATAATATCCATGACATCCAAAGTGTAGGACGCAGAAGGGTCCTCATCCTGCATACACTGCTTTGCCAGAATCAGAAGGTTGCAAAGCGGACTAGTGAGAGCATCGTTGTTACCTACACTAGGAACCAAGAAGGACCGGAAGAGGCGCACAAGCTGATCATAGAATGGGAGGATCCCTTCCAACTTCTTAACATTGTAACCAGGAGCATACATCTCAGCCATGGACCTCTCTCGCTGTGGTCTCTCCACATCATGCATACGGTGACCAAGTGGAGGATGAGAGCGGTGCTGGTACCCAAGCAGACGACCCAACTTGTGAGAAGGAACCTCACCAGGAGTGGTCTGAGCCATCCACTTCAGACTGCACGAAACACCGGTGTCGAATACCAGAATGGACATGAACTGAACTAACCATGAGCATACATCCAGAAGTTTCACAAGACCAAACCTCTCAATGATACTAGCTGCATCAGCAAACTCTTCCTTGTCCTGATCAACTGAAACTTGGTGGGATGCATCTGACGGATAGGGAACTTGTAGTCAGAATAGATGTCCGCAAAGATATAGGACTGCTCCAAGCACCAGAAGCGAGCATCCTCACACTCAACATCACGGGGAGTGGTGTACCAATCCTTCTGACGGATCTGAGCATTTTCCTGAGTGGTGATTTCCAGCTTGTAATTCTTCCTAGCTTCCTTTCCTTTCTTCTTCCTAGATGGCTTCGAGGAGAGAGTCTTGCTCTTGTCAATAGCTTTCCTTGGAGGGCGAGAGTCACTCGGATCCTCATCACTAGTTTATTTGTACGAAGGACGCTTGCGAGGGCCCAACTTGTCAGCGTGAGAGCTACTTGTGAAGGAGAAACATAGAGGAAGCAATAGTGTTAAGTGCACATATGTCTAACAAGGAGGAATCATACGTCAAATTAATAGGGAAGAGTCCACCCAACGATCGAGAAGTAATTCTAGTTAGGAGCAAACCAGCACTGGTGGGATTCGGGACATAACTCAACCGAATATTCCGGTTCAGTTCTGTACCGGATATTCCGATTTCATGACAGAAAATAATCGGATATTCGGGTTCAAAACTGAACCGGATATTCCGGGTGCATGATTCCACCACTAGATTGATCTTACCTAGATTCACAAACTAGATCGGTGACATGGGAATCTAACCTATTGTCTCTAGCATGCATAAGATACCTTAAGGAGCAATCACTACCAAGAATTGACAAGAAAAACACAAATCCATGGAGAGGTAGGGTTATGGAACCAAGATTCAAAAGATTTGAACTTTGCCGACGTCCATGGATGAAGATGCTTCGATGGAAATGCTCCCAAGGAGGAGGAGAACAAGATCCGGGCAAGAACTCGCAGATCCCGTGGAGGAAGTGGCCTGGAAGGCCAAGAATCAGAGTGACGCCGTGGTGGAGGAGGGGAGGACTTGGGGAAGAAACAGGGCACGAACTGCCTCCCCCCGTGCCTCTCCAAATATGGTGATATTCACCGGAACGGATATTCCGGTTCAAGTATGAACCGGATATTCCGGCACCACCCAGATATTCCGGTTCGAAACTGAATCGGAAATTCCATCTGCCTTCTAATTCGAAACTTCCTAGTTTCAATTGAGTGACAAATGTGCTAGATAGAGTTTGGTTTTGGGGTAGAAAGGCTTGGGATAGAAACACCAAACTGAAAGTAGTACTTATCCCGCTCAAATGCAAGAATCAAACAATCAAAAAGACCAATTGAGTGAGATTTTCCTACGAAAAAACACTTAGCGAGGGAAAACCATAGAAATACAATGAAATATCGAATAAACCCCAACTAAGATCCAACTCTTCACATCGAAGAGGTTGGTGTCCTAAGCCACCATGTAAGAGATCATGGTATTCAACCGCGAGGATATATATTGGGTGCATTGCCAATTCTCAACATTGAAGCTCACAATTCAACATTAGAAAAAGAGAGATAACAATGAATTTTTGCTATGGGCATAATGGGGGGGAGGGAGAACCCAATGCGTTAGAATAACACTCCCCCTATGTCCATGCCTACACCTAAACCCAAACATGTCTCAACTCTAGGGGTGTATGCAAGATCCTCAAGTCAAACTCCTAGAATCAATGATGTTTAGTTCATTCCTCAAGACCATGAATATTGCATCATCGAGAGGCTACATGAATATGTTCGCGAGATTGTCCTTGGTGGGAACATATGCAAGTGCAATATCACCTCTTTCCACATGGTCCTGGATGAAATGATGACGAATCTCAATATTCTTCGTCCTTGTGTGTTGCACGGGGTTGTAGGCGATCTTGATGGAACTTCCATTGTCACACATGAGAGGCACCTTATACAAATGAACGTCATACTCTTTGAGGGTTTGCCTCATCCATAGCAATTGGGTGCAAGCACTTGCGTACATCACATACTCGGCTTCAGCGATGGAGAGAGATATGCAATTTTGCTTCTTGGAAGACCAACTCACCAAGAACCTACAAAGGAATTGGCAAGCCCCGGAAGTGAATTTCTTATCATCTTGATCACCGGCCCAATCGGAATCCATGTAGCCCTTGAGAGAGAATTGTGCCCTGATACATCGAAAACGTATCTCCTTTTCCGAACACTTCTCCTATTGTTTTCCTCTAAACTTGTGTGTTTTGAATGCAACTAACACGGACTAACATTGTTTTCAGCAGAATTACCTTGGTGTCTCGTTTTTGTGTAGAAAAACCAACTTTAGGGAAATTTCCCAGAAAAGACCCCACTGATCCTAAAACACCAGAAGACCCCGGGAGCCAGAAGGAGGCCAGGAGAAGAGCCAGAGGGGGCCCACACCAGAAGACCCTGGGAGCCAGAAGGGATGTGGGCCACCTTAGCCCCGTCGGTCTCCCCTTTCGACTATAAATAGCCTTCAACCCTAAAACACGAGAGGGTTTGATAGTTTTCCAGAAATAAGTCCATAGCTCCACCGCCATCGCGAATCCTTTTTCGGGGTTTAGAAACTCTGTTCTGGCACCCTGCCGTGACAGGGAATTGGAGGAGATCATCTCCATCATCATCACCAACGCCTCTCCATAGACCATCTATGTTTCCCCCATCCATGTGTCAGTAATCCCCCGCTGTAGGCTGAAGGGGATGGTAGGGATTGGATGAGATCGTTCATGTAATAATGTTGTGGTTGTTAGGGCATAGTGCCTAGTATCTTCTATTAGTGCTATTGAAATTGTTGCAACTTGTTATGCTTAATGCTTGCCACTTTGGGCCCGAGTGCTATGATCTCATATCTAAACATGTTATTGAATCACGATGATAATTATTGTTTCTTGATCATACTTGCAAGTTGTTTACACATATCGTTGTCCGGACCCCGAGGCCCCGAAGTGACAGAAATTGGGACAACCGGAGGGGATGGTTGTGATGTGAGGATCACATGTGTTCACGGAGTGTTAATGGCTTGCTTCGGTGTTCTATTAAAAGGAACACCTTAATTACCAGTAGTTACCTTTAGGCCCCGCTGAAAATGGGCTAGTAGGACAAAATATGTTGTGCAAGTTCTCATTGCGAGCACGTACGACTATTTACGGAACACATGCCTATGGTTGCTTAGTACTTGGATGCTTTATCTTATTTATCTGCAATGCCCCTAACATGATCATTATTTGAACTTTCTTATCCATGCAACGCCCGTTCATCTATCCCTATGCCTACAGTATTTAATCCCGTTGTTTACTTCAAACAACACTACTGCTGCTGTTTTCATACCACTGCTGTTATTATTTCACTACTGCTGCTACTATAAAACTGTTACTTCTAATAAACCACTTCGAACAAGTCCACTTTCAGGTGCAGGTGAATTGACAACTCACTTGTTAAGGCTCACAAATATTCTTTGGCTCCCTTGTGTCGGATCAATAAATTTGGGTTTTACTTCCCTCAAAGACTGTGCAATCCCCTATACTTGTGGGTCATCAAGACTATTTTCTGACACCAATGCCGGGGAGCATAGATTTATTTGCGAGCTCACCAGAGAGTACTATTATCTACTGCTAATCATTCATCATGGATAAGACTCGTGATGGAAGAGTTCCTATATTACCATCCACTACAAGAAGAGGTACAACTCTTAACACCTCTGTTGCTCTTGATTCACCGTCTGTTATGAGTAAGCTCTTTACACCACCACATACACATGCTACACATGCTAATTCTGCTGAATCTGAAAATACTTCTAATACTTTTGATGATACTTATACTGTGCTTGATGAGAGTGGTTCTCTCGGTCCTTTCTTAGATGCTACTATTGCTAAAACTAAAAATATCGCAAACACTGAAACTCCTAATAAAAATCCTGTTACTCTTGCTGTTTCACCTGAGTTTAGAGAAAATACTAGTGATGATTTTGATGATTCCTATATTGAACTTAATGATGATCTTATTGATGAGATACATGCTATGAAGGATAAAGATGCTGTTATAAGTCTTACTGAAAGTCGTGCTGTTAAATATAAATTATCTCCTAATGCTAAGTTTGCCACTTCTCCTATTCATATTAGGGATAAGGATTATTATTTCTCTCATGATTTATCTTATATATCTATTGTTGAGAAAGAAAAATTTTGTGGTAATGAAAATGAAAGTGTTATGAAACATATGAATGAGCTCTCCTCTTTGAGTAGTTTATTCTCTGATGATCTTAAGAAATGTAACTACTTTGTTACTAAAATATTTCCTTTCTCATTAAAAGATGAAGCTAAAACTAGGTTTAATAATTTGTCTCTGGGATCTATCGATAGTCCTTTTGGTTTGGTTAATGCTTTCTTTCAGAAATATTTTCCTGCTAGTGCTCAACATGCTGCTTTACAAAATATATTTAATTTCAAGCAATTGGAAGAAGAGAAACCTGCCTGTATCTTGGGCAAGGTTCTGTTCCTTAGTTAGGGATACACCTGGGCATAAGCTAGAATATAATAAACTTCTTGATATATTCTATAATGGACTAACTGTTGAATCTAGGACATACCTGGATAGTTGTGCTGGTTGTGTTTTCATGCAAAGAACTCCAGAAGAAGCTGGGGAATTAATGGCTAAAATAAGCCAAAATCATGATGATTGGACTATGGTTGAGCCTGAGCCGACCCCTGCTTCAGTATCAACACCAACACCAACACCCAAGAAGAGGGGAATGATTGAATTAAATGATGAAGTGATGAGGCAAGCCAAGAAATCTCTTCAAGAGAGGGGTATTAAGTCTGAAAATGTGAAGAATCTTCCACCTATAGAAGAATTATGTAAGCCAATCCCTCACTCATCACCCATTGAGGTACACCCTCTCCAATATTTTCATAGTAGAGATGTTCCCTATAGTAAACCTCCTGATCAATGTTTAGATGAATTTGATAATTATGTTATTAAGCAAGATAATTTTAATATGAGAGTGCAAAATCACCTAATGGAAAACTCTAAAGATATTCATAATTTGCATGGTATTATAGAAAGAACGTCTAATGATGTTAAAATGCTTGTTAAACATTTTAAATGGTTCAAACTCAAATTGATTAACTTGCTAAAGTGCAAAAAGATTTGCTAGTTAATGCTTCTAAAGAAAAACATGCTTATGAAATAAGAACTAGAAGTGGTATTGCTATGTGATACGTCATAAGCGTATCCCTAATTTCTGATGTTCGATGTTGTTTTCATGTTGTTTCCCACATGTTTTCCTTACACTTTATGTTATTTGTACATGTTTTCCGGGACTAACCTATTAACAAGATGCCACAGAGCCAGTTCCCTGTTTTCTGTTGTTTTTAGTTTTAGAAAAGTTGTTCTGGAAATATTTTCGGAATTGGAAAATTCGAAAGCCAGAAGTCCTAAAAGTCCCGGAAGCTTCCAGAAGTCCCGAAGAGCCCCGGAGGGGGGCCACAGGGTGGCCACACCATGGGGTGGCACGGGTCCCCCTGGCCACACCACCTAGGGGTGTGGGCCCCTTGGACACCCCCCGGCATCGCCCTTTCGCCACTATATACTCCCGGATGCATAAACCCTAGGGGAATCGACCTTTTTGGCAAAATACATCCGTAGCTCCGCCTCCGCCACCGACAAGTTTCGGGGGACAGATCTCTGTTCTGGCACCCTGCTGGGATGGGGAAGTGCCCCGGAAGTCATCTCAATCGACTCCACTGCCATCTCCATCGCCGTTGCTGTCTCCTATGATGAGGAGGGAGTAG
This sequence comes from Alopecurus myosuroides, assembly GCA_028641055.1. NCBI lineage: Eukaryota > Viridiplantae > Streptophyta > Magnoliopsida > Poales > Poaceae > Alopecurus > Alopecurus myosuroides. The sequence goes on along the minus strand of CM054057.1, from coordinate 334,410,427 downwards.
TTCTCCCCCGAGGCTGAGGGCTCTACCGGTAGCTATGTGGTTCATCTCTCTCTCCCATGGTGTGATGTTTATGTGATCATGAGCTTTGTAATCTAGTTGAATATGTAGATTGATCTTCATCTGTTATGCTACTCAAGTGGTTTTGTTATCTCCATAAACACTTTGATCATGGGGTAAAGGTGATAGTGTGTGCACCGTGTGGTTTAGCATGATATTTATATCTTGTGTTGGAACACGAACCTATGAAATTGTGGTGTTTGCGTGGAACCATCTGGGTCCCATGGTGATAGCATGGGGGTTACTTGGTTGGGAAAGTTCTTACTCTGAGGAGTGTTGTTAAAGCCCTACGCAATGATTAGTGTTCTTTATTCGATCATAGAGTGGTTCGGAGTATCATAGTGAAGAAATGATATTTATGCATTCAGTTATGTTTTCATTGTTGAGAGGTGTCCTCAGTGAAAGTAGGAGCCCTAGGCCTTATTTCCAAGCATTGAAACACCGTTTTACACCTGTTCCGCTACATCTTTGCTTGCTGCCATTTTTATTTCAGATTGCTATTCTCACTTATTATCGTCCATATTACTTGCATTTTACTCTCTCTTTGCCAAACTAGTGCACCTATATACCTGACAAGTATATTGGGTGTGTTGGGGACACAAGATACTTCTCGTATCTTAATTGCATGGTTGCTTGAGAGGAATATCTTTGACCTCTACCTCCCTAAGTTCGATAAACCTTGGGGGATCCACTTAAGGGAAACTTGCCGCTCTTCTACAAACCTCTAACTTGGAGGCCCAACACTTTCTACAAGAATAGAAGCGTGCGTAGACATGAAGCTCTTTTCTGGCGCCGTTGCCTGGGAGGTAAGGTAAAAGGTACTCACATCCTCGGGTGTGAGTGCTCGAAGTTATTTCCTTTAGATTCTGCAATTATATCTTTTTGTTTCTTGTTTTCACTAGTTAGGCTTATTTTTACTCGCTTCTTGTTTTTATTTTTACTAGTAGTCTTAATGGAAAACAACAAAAATATAATAGAACTTTATAATATTTATGTTGAATTAGGACATGATGCTTTTGAAGAGAAAATTAAAAAACCTATGGAACTTTATTTGCATGCTAGTAGCAATTATTAGCATTAACTTTTTGAATACCCTTGTTGCTGATGCTATGGAAAAGTCTAAGCTTGGTGAAGCTAGTTTTGATGAATATGATATTTTTAATGCCCCAAGTTTTGAGGAGGAAATTTACTTTGATGATACTTTGCCTCAAATATATGATGATTATAATGATTGTGGTATTCTAGTTCCACCTGTTTGCAATGATGAATATGCTATTTTCAGTCCACCTACAATAGAGGAAAATATTTTATTATGATTACAATATGCGTCCTATATTTAATGATTATGGTGATGAGAATAATAATGATATCTATTTTGTTGAATTTGCTCCCACTACTATTAATAAGAAAATGACTATGCTTATGTGGAGAGTATTAACTCTTTTATGCATGTGGCTCATGATAAGAATGTTTCTTGTGACAGTTATATTGTTAATTTCATTCATGATGCTACTGAAAGTTATTATGAGAGAGGGAAACATAGTCCTATGCATCTTAACAATATCAAGTTTCCCCTCTTCATGTTGAAATTTCTGAAGCTGCACTTGTTTTGCTTTCCTATGCTTGCTGCTTTGTGCTTCATTGATTTGTTTTTATACAAGATTATTTTCATAGGAAGTGGGTTAGACTTAAATTTGTTTTATGTTTTCATCTTGATGCTCTCTTTTTCTTCAATTCATATTTCTAATGTGAGCATCTTCTCAAATTATCATGCCTAGCGAAAACGCTTTAAAGAAAAGCACTTCTTGGGAGATAACCCATGTTTTTATTTTTGCATTGTTTTTGTCTGTTTTCTTTGGGTCAAGGGGTTTTATACTTATGTAGAAACTTCTTTGTATCTTTATTTTCATGTTTTAGTAGTGTCAAGTAAAGTTTCTGACGAAAGTTGGAGTTGGTTTTCGGATTTATGCGCAGAAAACAGATTTCTGTTGTTCACCGTAAAACATCGTATACAATCCTTGAAGATCAGAATGATATGAAATGTTTTGTTATTATTCCTCAGCTAATTCCGCAACTTTTCTTACTTTACCACTTCTTTATTTGAGCAATAGAAGATTTTCAAAAAAACCGATCTTTACCTGTTGTTCTGTTTTGACAGATTTCTGCCAATAATTGCATTTGCCTCTTAATCTCTTTCTTTTGGTGTTCTTTTGAGAAAAAGAGTTCCAAAATAAGTTGTGACAGTAACAAATGTGTTTATTAGTGTTAGGCTTGTGTTGGAACTGAACCATGGGAATTTATTATTTCGATTGCACTAACGTTGCTAATGAAGATTGTGAGAAGTTTGGTGTGAAGGAAGTTTTCAAGGGTCAAGAGAAGAGGATGATATGACGTGATCAAGAAGAGTGAAGAGCCTAAGCTTGGGGATTCCCCGGAGGTACATACCATAAAATTCCAAGAAGACTCAAGAGTCTAAGCTTAGGGATGCCCAAGGCATCCCCTTCTTCATCGACAAATTATCAGGTCACTTCTAGTGAAACTGTATTTTTATACAGTCACATCTTATGTGCTTTACTTGGAGCGTCTTTTATTTTTGTTTTCAGTTTGTTTAGTTTTACTTGCTGTATTTTATGGTTGGATCCTATCATACTTGCGTGGGAGACAGACACGATCCGTTTTCATTTCTTAGAACACTCTAGTTTTCATTCTTATTGTTCTGTGAGTGTTCACTTTTTGCTAGTACTGCGTTTAGCCTTTGTTTTCATGCATCTCTTATTCAGAGCTGTTAGCTTTAGTAAGTGTTTATGTGAGTACTCTCATCTTTTCATGCTGTATCATAAAGAGTATTTTTGTTAAAACATATATTGTATGGTGCTTGTTGGGAAAAGAAACTCCTGCTTGATGTAGAATTTATAACAGTGCTAGTAGAAGCGTGTATAGACTCTGGCTAGAACTTTTTCATGCCATGCTAAATGTTATTTTATTTTAAAGCCTTGTGGTTATTGAGTAGCATGAATAGCCTTAAATAGCTGAGAGCGTTTAATATGTCTTGAAAGATTCATGAGTTGTTCTTGTCATAGTAAAGCATCAATATATAGTATTCTCTTTCGAATGTTTTATTTGGTTGAATTGGCGCATGCTCACACCATGTTTACGACTACAAACCAGTCATGAATAGCCTCCATGACCACTTAGTTTTTGAGCTTGTGATACCGCTTATGCTTTAATTAATGATGTTTATGTCGCTATGCATGATTATGGCTCTTATGCTCTCTTGATTTGTCGCTCATAGTATTTTGCTAGCCTCCACATGTACTGAGTATGGAATTCTACTCGTGCATCCAAACTACCTTAAACCAAAGTTTTCCCATTCTGTACACCATACCTACCTACATGTGGTATTTAACTGCCACTCCAAGTAAATTGCTCATGTGTTACTGATACGTCCATTTTGCATCACTATTTTATATCATAATTTTCTGTTATTCATCGATATATTTCATGTTATGATGAATCTCTTACGTTATTTTATCTTATTTTGCATGTTTTATAATTTTTGGAGAATAAACACCGGGACCAGAAATCTGATGGAAAAAGCACCGTCGAGATACCATATTTCAGAAGATCAGAAGAAGAAGTGGTACACCGGGGGTGTCCTAAAAGTACAGAGGAAGAACACAGCCAGAAGGAGAGCCAGAGGGGGGCCACCATGGGCCCACACCATGGGGTGGCGCGCCCCCCCTTGGCGTGTCACCTATAGGTGTGGCCACCCTGGCCTACCTCTGGGGGATATTTTTGGAGTGCTTGTCCCCCGGGAAACCGTAAGCCTCATTCCATTGTCGAAGAATTATTCCGCCGCCGCTTCGGGGTGGAAAACACCCGAGAGAGAAAAGCTCTCTGGCACAGAGAAATCTATCGGGGAATTTCCTCTCTGCAAAGGGGAAATCACCGCCATTGTCACCGTCATCACTTCGGGCATCATCAAGATCGTCATCATCATCATCATCATCATCACCATCACCCTCATCATCCACCTTCATCCCGTTGTAACAATTAGGGGCCTCTATCGTTGTTTTGTATTAGATCTCTCTCCCGGTGTGGATTACTTGTTAGTAGTTCATGCTTGTGAGATTTATCGGTGTTTGCACTTTATGACCATATTGTTATCATCCATTATATCACCTCTGATCATGATCTATATGATGTGTTGTGAGTAGTTCGTGTTGTTCTTGAGGACATGGGAGACGTCAAGTTGTTAGTAGTGAAGTAATGTTGAGTAATATTTAATGTTTGATATTTAAGTTGTGGTGTTATTCTTCTAGTGGTGTCATCTGAACGTCGACTACATGATACTTAGGGGAATGCAACATTTATTTGGCTACTAATTGTGGGGTTGCTGGAGTGACAGAAACCTAAACCCCCTTTAGGAAACCATTACACGAGGAAGCGTAGGATCCCGGAGTTTAAAGTTGTGGTTAGATTTATTTCTTAATTACTTTCTTGTAGTTGCGGATTCTTGCAAGGGGTATAATCAAAAGTATGTATTAGTCTTGGATGGGACAGTACATTAGCATAGATTCACCCACACAACACTTATCAAAACACCAAAATTATTCAACCGCATGGAACAAAAGCACTTGACAGAAACCTCCCGTGTGTCCTCGAGAACGTTTGTTAATCATAAGTAAACTCACCGGCTTGTCCTTTGCTGAAGAAAGGTTTGGGCCACTTGCTGCAATTATTATTACTGCATTTTATTTACTCGCACTTTATTTATCTGCAATATCAAAAAACCCTACAAATCTATTTTCCACTATTTACAGTTATTCCTTCATCGAAACCGCTTGTCAACACCTTCTGCTCCTCGTTGGGTTCGACACTCTTATTTATCGAAAGTACTACGATACACCCCCTATACTTGTGGGTCATCAAGACTATTTTCTGGCGCCGTTGCTGAGGAGTGAAGTGCTATTGGGAAGTGGAATTGATAAAGGAAGCTTCTGTTGTAAGTGCTGTTTTTATTACTATCTACTGCTTTATTACACTATGTTTGGAACTCCTTTTGAGTCCTTATTTGCGGGCACTGCTGCCACTGCTAGGGTAGTAAGTGACGCACCGCCTGATGATTTGGATCCTTATAAAATACCTATAAAGATTGTTAAACATGTTATGGATAACTGCTATTCAGGAGATGGAAATGTTTATCCTGGTGATCATTTGCTATTTTTACATGAATTATGCGAGTTGTTCAAGTGTGCAGGTATTATCATGAGCCAAGTGAAGAGTAAATTATTCTCTATATCATTGATGGGCCGATCCGCAGAATGGTTCAAACTGCTGAAAAATAGCCAGACTATTGAATGGGAGGAAATTGTACCTCTCTTTTATTCTAAATTGTATCCTCCAAGTGAAATCCATAGAGATCGGAATTATATATATAATTTTTGGCCTCATGACAAAGAGAGTATTTCCCAAGCATGGGGGGGATTGAAGTTACTAATGCTCAAATGCCCCATTCATGAGCTCCCCAGTAATATTGTTATTAATAATTTCTATGCAAGGCTTCTCTACATGATAAGGATTTATTGGATGCTTCTTGTTCTGGATCATTTACACGTATGAAGGATGAAGCTAAATCGGATCTTCTTGACCGTATTCAAGAAAACACTGAAGCATGGGAGAATGACAAAGGTAGAAAGTCAGGTATAAATTATGACTATGAATGCATTAAAACTTTCATTTCATCCGAGGATTTTCACAATGTTAGTGTTGTTTATGGTCTTGATTCTCAAGTTGCTGCAAACTTATATAAGGCTTTTGCTTCCCACATTGATATTCCTAAAAAGGAATGGGATAAGTACCATAAACCTTATAAAGATACTATTAATTGTGTTCCTGCTAGAGATATAGAAGTGCATACCGTTGATTCTATTGTGCCTGAACCTTATATTGAGAAAATTCCTTTCCCTACTAAGGTAAAAGACCACTCTATGTTAGCTAGTGTGGTTAATAAAAGTGCAAAGAAACTTGTACAACCCGAGGAACAAATAACTGTAGAACCTACATTAGCAATAGTAAAGGAACTTGTTTCTGAAAATGTAGAAGACAGACACATTATATTTTGTGAAGATGCTTCTAATATTGTCTCTCATCCTAGTAAATCTAGGAAACCTAGTGTTCCTGTGCTATCTGTTAGGATAGGTGATCATTGCTATTATGGTTTATGTGATATTGGTGCTAGTTCTAGTGCTATTCCTTATGAGCTTTATAAAGAAATCATGCATGAAATTGGTTCTTGTGAACTTGAAGACATTGATGTGATTATTCAGCTTTCTATTAGGGAAATTGTTTCTTCGATTGGTATGGTTAGAGATGTGGAGGTCTTATGTGGTAAAACTAAATATCCTGCTGATTTTCTAGTACTAGGCACTTCTGCTAGTGATACTCGTCCTGTTATATTTGGTAGACCTTTCTTAAACACTTGTGGTGCTGTTATAGATTGTAAAAAGGAGAAAATCCTTACAAAGTTTGATGGAGAGTATTATGAATTTAATTTCTCCAAATTTGCTAAAACACCTTATGAAGCTGAATTACCTAATGAGAATTATAAAGTTGAACAATTGGCTGCTATTGCTCTTGCTCCTAACAATCCTTTGCAACAATACATGGAAAACCACGAAAGTGATGTCTTTATGGAAGAAAGGAATGAAATTGATGAGATTTTCCTACATCATCCAGCAATGCTCAAACATAATTTACCTGTGGAAGACTTGGGTACAACAATACCACCCAAGGAGGATCCTATTTTGGATTTAAAGCCTTTGCCTGATAATCTTAAATATGCTCATATTGATGATAAGAAATTATATCCTGTCATTATTAGTTCTCAACTTTCTGATAAAGAAGAGGATAGATGATTGGGAATATTGAAGAAACATAGAGGTGCTATTGGTTATACTCTTGATGATCTGAAGGGGATTTCTCCTGCTATATGTCAGCATGATATTAATATTGAACCTGATGCAAAGCCAGTTGTTGAACATCAACACTGTTTAAATCCTAAATTGAAGGATGTGTTAAGAAATGAGGTATTGAAACTCCTTGATGCTGGCATTATTTATCCTATTGCTGATAGTAGATGGGTTAGTTATGTGCATTGTGTCCCTAAGAAAGGAGGGATGACTGTTGTGCCAAATGAAAATAATGAACTTATTCCTCAAAGAGTAGTAGTTGGTTATAGGATGTGCATTGATTTTAGAAAAGTTAACAAAGTCACTAAGAAATATCATCATCCTTTACCTTTTATTGATCAAATGTTAGAAAGGTTGTCTAAGAATACTCATTTCTGCTTTCTTGATGGTTATTCTGGGTTCTCACAAATTTCTATTAAAAAGCTTGATCAAGAGAAAACAACTTTCACTTGTCCCGATGGATCCTATGCTTCTAGACGTATGCCTTTTGGTTTATGTAATGCTCCTGCTACTTTTCAAAGATGCATGTCTGCTATCTTTCATGGTTTTTGTGAAGAAATTCTGGAAGTCTTCATGGATGATTTATCCGTCTATGGAACTTCTTTTGATAATTGTTTGCAGAATCTTGATAAAGTTTTGCAGAGATGTGAGGAGACTAATCTTTTTCTTATTTGGGAGAAATGTCATTTTATGGTTAATGAAGGAATTGTTCTTGGACATAAAATTTCTTAAAGAGGTATTAAAGTTGATAGAGATAAAGTTGAAGCTATTGAGAAAATGCTCTGTCCGAGGGCTGTCAAAGGTATTCGTAGTATTCTTGGTCATGCGGGTTTCTATAGAAGGTTTATTAAAGATTTCTCTAAAATATCAAAGCCTCTTACTAATCTTCTTCAAAAGGATGTACCTTTTGTTTTTGATGAAGATTGTAGAGAAGCTTTTGAAATTTTAAAGAAGGCTTTAATATCTGCCCCTATTGTTCAATCACCTGATTGGAATTTACCGTTTGAAATTATGTGTGATGCTAGTGACTATGTTGTAGGTGTTGTTCTTGGAGATCGGATAGATAAGAAGTTAAATGTTATTCATTATGCTAGTAAAACTCTTGATGCTTCTCAAAAGAGTTATGCTACCACAGAAAAAGAATTCATAGCTGTAGTTTTTGCTTGTGATAAATTTAGGCAGTATATTGTTGATTATAAAGTTACTATTCATACTGATCATGCTGCTATTAAGTATCTAATGGAAAATAAAGATGTTAAGCCTAGACTTATTAGATGGGTGCTTATTTTACAAGAATTTGACTTACATATTGTGGATAGGAAGGGTGCTGAAAATCCTGTTGCTGATAATTTGTCTAGATTAGAAAATATCCCTGATGACCCTCTTCCTGTTAATGATAGTTTTCCTAATGAACAGTTAGCTGCAATAAAAGTGAGCTCTCAAGAGAGTCCATGGTATGCTGATTATGCTAACTTTATTGTTTCCAAGTATTTGCCTCCTACCTTTACAGCTCAGCAAAGAAGAAAATTCTTCTATTATTTTAGGCATTATTTTCGGGATGACCCACACTTATATAAAAAAAGGTGTTGATGGTATTATGAGAAGATGTGTTCCTGAAAATGAACAACGAGAGATATTGAGAAAATGTCATAGTAGTGCTTATGGAGGACATCACGCTGTAGATAGAACCTCACATAAGGTTATACAATCAGGTTTTTATTGGCCTACTCTCTTTAAAGATGCTAGAAAATTTATTTTATCTTGTGATCAATGTCAAAGGGTTGGAAATATTTCTAGAGGTAATGAAATGCCTATGAATTATCTCTTGTTATTGAACTGTTTGATTGTTGGGGTTTTGACTTTATGGGTCCTTTCCCTCCTTCACAAGGCTACACACATATTCTTGTTGTTGGTTATGTTACTAAATGGGTAGAAGCTATACCTACTAAAAGTGCTGATGGTGAAACCTCATTAAAAATGCTTAAAGACATTATTTTCCCTAGGTTTGGTGTGCCTAGATATCTTATGACTGATGGGGGTTCTCATTTTATTCATGGTGGTTTTAGAAAAACCCTTGCTAAATATGATGTTAATCATAGAATTGCTTCACCCTATCATCCTCAAACTAGTGGGCAAGTAGAATGATCAAATAGAGAAATCGAGTCTATCTTGCAAAAGACTGTTAACAAATCTAGGAAAAAATTGGGCTAAGAAATTAAATGATGCTTTGTGGGCTTATAGAACTGCTTATAAAAATCCCATGGGCATGTCTCCTTATAAAATGGTTTATGGAAAATCTTGTCACTTGCCCCTAGAATTAGAACACAAAGCTTATTGGGCAGTGAAAGACCTAAATAGAGATTTTAAACTTGCTGGTGATAAAAGGTTGCTTGACTTAAGTTCTTTAGATGAATGGAGGAGTGAAGCATATGAAAATGATAAGCTCTTTAAAGAGAAAGTTAAAAGATGGCATGATAAGAGAATTATTAAAAGAGAATTTCATGTTGGTGAAAAAGTGCTATTGTATAGGTCTCGTCTCAGATTTTTTGCAGGAAAATTACTCTCGAGGTGAGAAGGACCTTTTGTTATCAAAGAGGTATATCGTTCGGGGGCAATTAAAATTGTTTCCCTTGAAGACAACACTTCACAAGTGGTGAATGGACAAAGACTAAAGCATTATATCTCCGGAGATCCTTATAATGAAAATGTTGATTGTATTGAAGCCATGATCCCGCAGGAGTTTATTAAGAAGCATATTTCAGAAACTGCAGAGTCAGTTTTCGAATAGGTATCAGTTTTGGTAAGAAAACGTTTGCGAAACATCTTCCAACTTTTGTTTTCACTTTTTTTTGGAAAATATGGAAAATTATGAGCCAAAAACGAGGCGGAGACGGAGCTTGGAGGCTCCACACCATAGGGTGGCGCGGGCCCACCCTTGGCTGCGCCAGCCCATGGTGTGGGCACCCCGGAGCCCCTCTCCGACTCGTTTTCGACCTGGACTTTCCTTTCGTTATAAACTTTCTGCTATATATTCCCGTGGATCCCCCGAGGTCCGTATATCGTTTTCTCGTCGTGTTTCTGTTTCGAGTTGTTTCTGTCAGAATCTGTTTTTGGTTTTAGAAGCATCATGGCCTCTTCCAACAACAATAAAGGGAAGGAACCAATGGAAGATGATCTCCAAAGTCCCAAGCGCAAGAACATGGATCAGGGCGTCGAGAAAGAAGCAAAAGGGACGTCATCAAGTAGTGTTTATTCTTATAGTGTGCAGGGACCAAGACCATCAGTCCCAGGCCTCAGCCCCGTTCCTGGAGTAAAGGAATCTCTTCGGATTGCAGATGAGTTTTGTGAACGTTCGAGCTTTGAGGACAGAGGTAGAGATTCTTCAAGAGGAAAAAGACATGTTTCGTGAGATGCTACAACGTTACCACGCCTTGTTTGAGAAGAGTATATCACCACCACCACCGAAGAATTAATTCGTCATTGGGTTTGGCATCCCCTCGGCTTGTTCCAAGCTTGGGGGAGTTCCACGGCATCACATCACTATCTTTCATCTTTTTACTTTTTCAGTAGAGTCATATCATGAGTAGAGAAGTTATCATATAGGATGGTTTGAAGTATGGAAGTGTCTCTCCTTAGTTGGTTATCGTTGTATCCGTCTGTGTGAGTTGTCGGTTTGAAATATTAATGAGAAGTTTCATCATTTATTTTATGCACACATTATTTTAGTTTTCAATTTCTGTCAAATGATTGAGCTTGTTACTAGTATTTGGTATCACTCTAGAGATCATCAAGTTAATCTAGTTGGTTTTGGATAACTTAGCTTGGGTCAGCAGAAATAATAATTTGAGATGCTAGTATAAGAAAGAGGAATTTGCCTATTAGCTCGTAAACTTAGTATTCACAAGTTAAGATCGCTTGGGATTTCAATGAAGATTGCATGATTGGTTTCATCATATGTATATTTGTTTGTTTTCCCTCAACTCTTATGCTTGCTACCCAACCTTTCTAGCCAAAAACCCTATACTAAGAGGGAATGCTTCTCGTGCATCCAAAACCTTGAGCCCAAAAACCTTGCCATTGTGTACACCATACCTACCTACACTAGCACAATGCCCGTGCTTCGCTATGGAGTGAACAAATGTTGCCATGGATCATTGTTCTCGTACACCTAAGTTTCCATGGTCGTGCCACGCTCCCGGGAGGTGGCGAGAGGCATGGCGGAATCTAACAATGCTTGTCAAGGTAGGCTTGAAATAGACCGTTGGGGCTCAACGGTGGTCGGTGTGTCGCACCCTGATTTCTAGGGGATACTCACCGTACGAACTGGATAGCAGATGCTTGGATTATGGGGCATAACTGCTCCCACGTCCCAGCTTCCTGGTAGGCCTGCGCTTATGCGCGACAACACAAGCCCTGCTATTCCATCGTCGATGTAAACTATCCACTAGAGATCAAAGGCACTTCCGTCGACGTACTTCAAACCATACACACATGGTACGTCAACGGCGTTGAACAACTGATATCACAACAGATCTCTACGACACAAAAGATTGAAATAAGCTGCAAATGGCTCTCATTAGAGCAGAGATAGCAAATACAATCATTCAGAGGGCACCTGCCCTAACAATACATCATTACAATACAGCGGAAGCATTCAACATGTCTGAGTACAGACAAGAACCAAATAGGCCTAAGAGGCCGGAAACAAACAGACGGAGCCCATCCACGAAGTCTCGGATCCTGCCCGGGTCCGCTATCTACTCGTCAGCAGTCTCGTCAAACTTCACGTAGTAGCCACCATGTAGATCCTCGGAAACGTCGTCTGCGTAAACCACAGCCCCAAAGGGGTCAGTACATAAACGTACTGGCAAGCAAGACTCACAGTTCACCAAAGTGTAACCCGTCAACACAAGCACAGATGCCTTGGGGTCAACGGAAGAGAGGGGATATAAAAGATGCTGCAACTGTCTGCGCTAACCAACTACAGAGATTATACTACTTCCGGCTAACAGAAAGGAGATGAGATCGAGGATTGTAACCAACTGAAAGATAACTTCAAACAAACCCATCCTGGATCTCGCCCCTTATCCAAAGAAGCAATCCGAGGATAACTCACACAGTTGTAATAATGATGAATCAAGTTATTGTGTCATCAACCTATTACTAGTCAAGTTATTAATCATTAGGTGTAACAGGTTTGGTCATTAGGTTTACGTTGTCCTGAGTACTTGTTAGCCAGTACTTTCACCAAGTAATCCATAACCGCGGAAAACACGGCTTCTCGAGAAGATTATCCCTGCAGGGTTGCACCAATTTGGCCGTACACTCATGAATAACCCGCCAGATGGAAAGGCCCTTCCACCAAGCGGGGTACTCAACACAACCAACCATTCCTCGCATCAAGCCCAAAGCACCTTGGGCGCACGGCTAATCGAGCCCAGAAGAAAATGGACCCTCATAGCACTCTAAGAACGTGTCCCCCTATATGCCGACTACGAAAGTTCCACCCTGGCCTGGGCTCGCAAAAACATGATGCGGCAAATGGAAAACACGAACTAAATGAGGCGATTTGGACGAGATGCGAATCAGGTCAAGTTGAGGGGGGCGCCCATACTCGCTTCCCAAATGCGGGTAGTGCGCTCATCATGGATCAGTAGACAAGACCCTTTTCCTATTAGGGTCGACACTAGCAGGCTTCAAAACCTCTCATGGGCCTCCTGCCGGTGCCTTATCATCAAATTTATTATTAATAGTAACATTAGCATGATTGATTGATTAAACATCGAGCCCCCACAACGTAATGAAATAGTAACAGAAAGTAACGGGTAACAGACTCGAGCAAAACAACCCTAAGCATGCTATTAAGACACGGGCACAAGCAATGGTTATAGGTGTGGAGGTGAGGCAATATCAGGGTTAAGGGATTCATGTGATAGGTTCGTAACAGAAACAACTACTACTAAGGCTAGCAGAAAAGAACAACGGAAAGTATCGGTAACCAATGTTGAAAGGAACACAGTGGTTCATGTGAGTGATAACTTGCCTGCAAAACCCAGTAGCCTGGTACTGAGCTAAATCCTTAGAAGGGGTGTCGTAAGTATCGTCGGTCTCAACGTCGCCGTTTATCCGATAAGAAGCAAACAGACAATGCAGAAAAGGTAGACAATCATTATCATGGCATTGTGCACAATCAAATATGATGCATGACAAGTTAATAGATGCAACAAAATAAACTAGTTGATAGGATAGCACAATTTAAATGGACAGATATGCAATTTTGAGTTGCATATGAAAAGCCCATGGAATTTGGTTAGATTGTTTGTTTTCCAACTATTCAACAGGTGCTAGTGGTTTAGTATGATGCATGCAACAGGAAAACAGCAAAATAACAACATAAGAATCAAATTTAAATAGGGTGTAGCAATTTAGAAGTTTATTAGTAATTTAGGGAAATTTTGGGTGCATTAGAGGTGACACACAAGTATTTGTTGTTTTCAACCAATTAAATTGTTCAAAACAATTAACAAAGTTGATATTTGAATAGATCATCAAATTTTGGTTGGATTACATGTTTCACATTTTGAAATTGGACTTTGGATTAATTATTTATGAATTAAACAATATTAAACAATTTTTAATTGAATTAAACAAGAATTAAATTGTTTAGGCAATTTAAATTATTCAAACCAGAAAACAAAATTTATATTTGAATAGGGTATTCAAAATGGTATGGAAAACATATTTTATTTGCCTTATTTGGAAATAGTATGAATTACTTATGAATTATTACAAATTGCATTTGAATTATTCAAATTTGAATTTTAAATGTATTTGGAAAACTCAAAACAGAATACAAATAGGTTATTTGGCAAGATTAGGAAATTTGGAGCAATAAACATCTACAAGTTTTATTTATTTGATTTACAGATTAAAAGTTATTGAATTTCCAAGTTTGTTGTTTATTCTGCCATTTTAAAAGAAAATAACAGATTCGGTTTAATACTTTTTGTTACCGAGAGGACTCTACACGCTGCCACTGCCCAGTGGGCCACATGCCACTGTGGCGCTGTGAGTTGGCACCGGGGTGAATGACCCGTGGGCCCAACGTGGTGCGCGTGAGGGGAAAAAGAATGGGGCAACAATTGCGCCCCGCGGGACTTGATCCCGCGAGCTAGCGCTTCAGCGCAGAGGGCAGTGACCGGTGCGGCTCTCGTGTGTTTCGTGTCAGGTATGGGAAGCGACCGAGCTTATCCTTCAGGTAAAAGAGATAACTGAATTCAGTTCGTTACTGAACTTTTTCTGCAGAGTTCGTGGTACAGCGAGGCGGACAGGAAGGCCGGCGAGGGGTCGCTGCTCGCTGTGCCAGCCCCGCCGCGGTGTGCGTGTGCGGTGGTCGGGCGGATGCTTGCGGCCGGTGTGCATCGCGGAGGCGGACAGCAAGGAAGGGGAGAAGGAGGCGAGCTCACCTGCTACTGGTCGATGTCGTCGACGCTACTGACGGACAGAGGAGAGGCGATCCTCTCCGGCGACGGCGCGGTCGCCACCGTGGGTCCCTGCAAGCGGCGAGGGCCTGGGGAGCTCCGGGGGAACCCCCCGGTTCCATTCCCGGCGGCGGCAACTCGCGGCACCCAACCCTTCCCCGCCGCCGTGGTGCTTCTCCTCCGGCCATGGCGTGCTCGGTGGGTTCAGGCAGGTTTCAGAGGACAGAAAAAAGCGAGGGGAAAAAGAATCGGCGGCGATGGGAGAGGGGTGCTAGGGTTAGCGAGTAGAGAGGGTAGGGGCTAGGTTTTATGGAGGGAGAGGCATGGGTACGGCAAGCAATCGGTGAGGGAAGGAGAAGATCGGATGGCTGTTTGGGTGTTCGTACAGAGACGACGTCACCGTGGGGAAGAAGACAGCGACGTGAGAGAAGGGGTACTGGGCTGGTTGGAAGTGGGCTGGGCTTGGGGCTTAGCTGCTGCTGCTTGCTTTGCTCTCCTTTGCTATTTTATTTTTATTTTTTTGTACTTTTTTTTTGTAGCATATGTTTTAGGAAGAAAACATTAGGGTTTAGATTAGAGAAAATTTTGAAAATTTTAGGATAAGTTACTTAGGCCAAATGCAACCATTTGGTAATTTTCATTTTTCAAAATTTTAACATTTGGTTGATTTTTGAAATTAGAACCAAATTTGAGTGAAATTGTTAATATTATTAAACATTAATAAAATCAACCAATTAAATAGGGTAACCCCTAAGGTATTTAGACAAATTGAAATGATTTGTTTTGGCATCAACATAAATTCAAAATGGTTCTGATTTGGTGCTTTGTTTGGAATATAAACCAGATTAGATTATTTTGAATAATTAAAATGATTATTAAGTCAACCCTTTAATAGCAAGACCCAAGTGATTTAATTGGAAACAAAAGATCATAAATGCTTTGGGTTATTATTTTTATACTTTCACATGGGGTTCTGTTTGGAACACATGGTTTGAATTTGGAATATTTTGTTAATTAATATAGAAAACAACAACTTAATAGGGTGGACCCTATTATTAATGTGATTAAGGTGAGTTGATTGGTTTGGAGATTTTCATAATTCCAAAGAAGGTGCTGTTGATGTTTTGCTTTGAATTTGAAACCAATTTGGAATTAATTAGTGAAAATAAAGGCACCATTTTATTAGTTGATCAACATGGAATAAAATGGAACAATTTGGTTGTTTTCATTTGGAATAACATTTTGGAAATTGTAACATCACAAGGATGAAACAAAAGGTTTGAATTTTGGTTTGGAATTCAAATAGAAAACAAAGGAAAACAACTGAAAACAGTTGGAAAACAAATGGAAAACAAACAAAACAAATGCAACCAACATGATGCCATGATGCAAAACATAAAATAACAGATAGCAAACATTCTAAAGGCTCTTTTTCAGACTTGGGATGTTACAAAACGCCCCCCCTTGAAGGAATCGCGCCCCGAGATTCCTACTGAGAAAAGAAAAGGTCCGGAAACTTCTTGGGAAGATCCACTTGAGCTCTGACACGTGAAACACATCGTGCACATTGGATAGACGTCAGGAAATTTGCAAACCACCGGAACATTTTCAAGTAAAGGGAGAGGTTTTGTATTGAGGGTGTATAGCTGGATAGAATTTGACTCATTTGTAGAATAGATTATCCGGCTAGAATGGTGGAACAGAGTTATTGACATCAATCCAACACCGAGAATGAGATCAATGTCAGAATCAGCAACATGAGAGTAACGAGGAATATGTGGCCTCCCATTAGAATTGGATTGTTCTTACTTATGTTGGAGTCAACACTTGAGATTCCGGGGAGTGAACAGAGTTTTGATTGCTTAGTGGAATCAGAATTGGGTTGTATGTTGTGGAAAAGATTGTTGACACAAAGGAATGTGATGCTCCGGTATGAAACAACACTTTAGCTGGAATAGAATTCAGCAGCTGAACAAGGAAACTTTTGATTAGACGTCGGTAGAAGATTTGAAGTAGAAAACAACAACAAGATTTGAACGGACGACAAGGATGTTGAGAAGAACAGGATATCAACATCGGGGAAAACAAGAACAAAACTCCTGAGGTACTACGGAAAACCCATCCGGGCTTCTAAAGGATCAATATCTACTGCTTAAGGAATAGAGGATCTGCTTCCGGGGCCTATTTGCCACCGTTCTCAATCATGAGTAGGCAACATGATAAATCACGTCACAACCACCTCCATTCCTATGGTCTAGTAGATATAACCATCCTAGAGAAACCAGAATTCGTGAAATCCTAATTTGAAAGTTTAGATGAGAAGGGAAAAATCAACGTTACACTTCCTTACCAGAAAAAGGGAGGGTGGGTGGGGAAAGAAGAAAAATGGCAGAATTCCTACTCTCACGTTTCATTTTTTCCTATATAGCTACAAAATAGTTTCTAGACTCAACTGCGACCAGTAAAAAGGGATCCTACAGGCAGACAGGCTCTGATACCATTTGTCGCACCCTGATTTCTAGGGGATACTCACCGTACGAACTGGATAGCAGATGCTTGGATTATGGGGCATAACTGCTCCCACGTCCCAGCTTCCTGGTAGGCCTGCGCTTATGCGCGACAACACAAGCCCTGCTATTCCATCGTCGATGTAAACTATCCACTAGAGATCAAAGGCACTTCCGTCGACGTACTTCAAACCATACACACATGGTACGTCAACGGCGTTGAACAACTGATATCACAACAGATCTCTACGACACAAAAGATTGAAATAAGCTGCAAATGGCTCTCATTAGAGCAGAGATAGCAAATACAATCATTCAGAGGGCACCTGCCCTAACAATACATCATTACAATACAGCGGAAGCATTCAACATGTCTGAGTACAGACAAGAACCAAATAGGCCTAAGAGGCCGGAAACAAACAGACGGAGCCCATCCACGAAGTCTCGGATCCTGCTCGGGTCCGCTATCTACTCGTCAGCAGTCTCGTCAAACTTCACGTAGTAGCCACCATGTAGATCCTCGGAAACGTCGTCTGCGTAAACCACAGCCCCAAAGGGGTCAGTACATAAACGTACTGGCAAGCAAGACTCACAGTTCACCAAAGTGTAACCCGTCAACACCAAGCACAGATGCCTTGGGGTCAACGGAAGAGAGGGGATATAAAAGATGCTGCAACTGTCTGCGCTAACCAACTACAGAGATTATACTACTTCCGGCTAACAGAAAGGAGATGAGATCGAGGATTGTAACCAACTGAAAGATAACTTCAAACAAACCCATCCTGGATCTCGCCCCTTATCCAAAGAAGCAATCCGAGGATAACTCACACAGTTGTAATAATGATGAATCAAGTTATTGTGTCATCAACCTATTACTAGTCAAGTTATTAATCATTAGGTGTAACAGGTTTGGTCATTAGGTTTACGTTGTCCTGAGTACTTGTTAGCCAGTACTTTCACCAAGTAATCCATAACCGCGGAAAACACGGCTTCTCGAGAAGATTATCCCTGCAGGGTTGCACCAATTTGGCCGTACACTCATGAATAACCCGCCAGATGGAAAGGCCCTTCCACCAAGCGGGGTACTCAACACAACCAACCATTCCTCGCATCAAGCCCAAAGCACCTTGGGCGCACGGCTAATCGAGCCCAGAAGAAAATGGACCCTCATAGCACTCTAAGAACGTGTCCCCCTATATGCCGACTACGAAAGTTCCACCCTGGCCTGGGCTCGCAAAAACATGATGCGGCAAATGGAAAACACGAACTAAATGAGGCGATTTGGACGAGATGCGAATCAGGTCAAGTTGAGGGGGGCGCCCATACTCGCTTCCCAAATGCGGGTAGTGCGCTCATCATGGATCAGTAGACAAGACCCTTTTCCTATTAGGGTCGACACTAGCAGGCTTCAAAACCTCTCATGGGCCTCCTGCCGGTGCCTTATCATCAAATTTATTATTAATAGTAACATTAGCATGATTGATTGATTAAACATCGAGCCCCCACAACGTAATGAAATAGTAACAGAAAGTAACGGGTAACAGACTCGAGCAAAACAACCCTAAGCATGCTATTAAGACACGGGCACAAGCAATGGTTATAGGTGTGGAGGTGAGGCAATATCAGGGTTAAGGGATTCATGTGATAGGTTCGTAACAGAAACAACTACTACTAAGGCTAGCAGAAAAGAACAACGGAAAGTATCGGTAACCAATGTTGAAAGGAACACAGTGGTTCATGTGAGTGATAACTTGCCTGCAAAACCCAGTAGCCTGGTACTGAGCTAAATCCTTAGAAGGGGTGTCGTAAGTATCGTCGGTCTCAACGTCGCCGTTTATCCGATAAGAAGCAAACAGACAATGCAGAAAAGGTAGACAATCATTATCATGGCATTGTGCACAATCAAATATGATGCATGACAAGTTAATAGATGCAACAAAATAAACTAGTTGATAGGATAGCACAATTTAAATGGACAGATATGCAATTTTGAGTTGCATATGAAAAGCCCATGGAATTTGGTTAGATTGTTTGTTTTCCAACTATTCAACAGGTGCTAGTGGTTTAGTATGATGCATGCAACAGGAAAACAGCAAAATAACAACATAAGAATCAAATTTAAATAGGGTGTAGCAATTTAGAAGTTTATTAGTAATTTAGGGAAATTTTGGGTGCATTAGAGGTGACACACAAGTATTTGTTGTTTTCAACCAATTAAATTGTTCAAAACAATTAACAAAGTTGATATTTGAATAGATCATCAAATTTTGGTTGGATTACATGTTTCACATTTTGAAATTGGACTTTGGATTAATTATTTATGAATTAAACAATATTAAACAATTTTTAATTGAATTAAACAAGAATTAAATTGTTTAGGCAATTTAAATTATTCAAACCAGAAAACAAAATTTATATTTGAATAGGGTATTCAAAATGGTATGGAAAACATATTTTATTTGCCTTATTTGGAAAAGGTATGAATTACTTATGAATTATTACAAATTGCATTTGAATTATTCAAATTTGAATTTTAAATGTATTTGGAAAACTCAAAACAGAATACAAATAGGTTATTTGGCAAGATTAGGAAATTTGGAGCAATAAACATATACAAGTTTTATTTATTTGATTTACAGATTAAAAGTTATTGAATTTCCAAGTTTGTTGTTTATTCTGCCATTTTAAAAGAAAATAACAGATTCGGTTTAATACTTTTTGTTACCGAGAGGACTCTACACGCTGCCACTGCCCAGTGGGCCACATGCCACTGTGGCGCTGTGAGTTGGCACCGGGGTGAATGACCCGTGGGCCCAACGTGGTGCGCGTGAGGGGAAAAAGAATGGGGCAACAATTGCGCCCCGCGGGACTTGATCCCGCGAGCTAGCGCTTCAGCGCAGAGGGCAGTGACCGGTGCGGCTCTCGTGTGTTTCGTGTCAGGTATGGGAAGCGACCGAGCTTATCCTTCAGGTAAAAGAGATAACCGAATTCAGTTCGTTACTGAACTTTTTCTGCAGAGTTCGTGGTACAGCGAGGCGGACAGGAAGGCCGGCGAGGGGTCGCTGCTCGCTGTGCCAGCCCCGCCGCGGTGTGCGTGTGCGGTGGTCGGGCGGATGCTTGCGGCCGGTGTGCATCGCGGAGGCGGACAGCAAGGAAGGGGAGAAGGAGGCGAGCTCACCTGCTACTGGTCGATGTCGTCGACGCTACTGACGGACAGAGGAGAGGCGATCCTCTCCGGCGACGGCGCGGTCGCCACCGTGGGTCCCTGCAAGCGGCGAGGGCCTGGGGAGCTCCGGGGGAACCCCCCGGTTCCATTCCCGGCGGCGGCAACTCACGGCACCCAACCCTTCCCCGCCGCCGTGGTGCTTCTCCTCCGGCCATGGCGTGCTCGGTGGGTTCAGGCAGGTTTCAGAGGACAGAAAAAAGCGAGGGGAAAAAGAATCGGCGGCGATGGGAGAGGGGTGCTAGGGTTAGCGAGTAGAGAGGGTAGGGGCTAGGTTTTATGGAGGGAGAGGCATGGGTACGGCAAGCAATCGGTGAGGGAAGGAGAAGATCGGATGGCTGTTTGGGTGTTCGTACAGAGACGACGTCACCGTGGGGAAGAAGACATCGACGTGAGAGAAGGGGTACTGGGCTGGTTGGAAGTGGGCTGGGCTTGGGGCTTAGCTGCTGCTGCTTGCTTTGCTCTCCTTTGCTATTTTATTTTTATTTTTTTGTACTTTTTTTTTGTAGCATATGTTTTAGGAAGAAAACATTAGGGTTTAGATTAGAGAAAATTTTGAAAATTTTAGGATAAGTTACTTAGGCCAAATGCAACCATTTGGTAATTTTCATTTTTCAAAATTTTAACATTTGGTTGATTTTTGAAATTAGAACCAAATTTGAGTGAAATTGTTAATATTATTAAACATTAATAAAATCAACCAATTAAATAGGGTAACCCCTAAGGTATTTAGACAAATTGAAATGATTTGTTTTGGCATCAACATAAATTCAAAATGGTTCTGATTTGGTGCTTTGTTTGGAATATAAACCAGATTAGATTATTTTGAATAATTAAAATGATTATTAAGTCAACCCTTTAATAGCAAGACCCAAGTGATTTAATTGGAAACAAAAGATCATAAATGCTTTGGGTTATTATTTTTATACTTTCACATGGGGTTCTGTTTGGAACACATGGTTTGAATTTGGAATATTTTGTTAATTAATATAGAAAACAACAACTTAATAGGGTGGACCCTATTATTAATGTGATTAAGGTGAGTTGATTGGTTTGGAGATTTTCATAATTCCAAAGAAGGTGCTGTTGATGTTTTGCTTTGAATTTGAAACCAATTTGGAATTAATTAGTGAAAATAAAGGCACCATTTTATTAGTTGATCAACATGGAATAAAATGGAACAATTTGGTTGTTTTCATTTGGAATAACATTTTGGAAATTGTAACATCACAAGGATGAAACAAAAGGTTTGAATTTTGGTTTGGAATTCAAATAGAAAACAAAGGAAAACAACTGAAAACAGTTGGAAAACAAATGGAAAACAAACAAAACAAATGCAACCAACATGATGCCATGATGCAAAACATAAAATAACAGATAGCAAACATTCTAAAGGCTCTTTTTCAGACTTGGGATGTTACACGGTGCCACCTAGTGTCGATGTACGCCGGTTGAGGAATTCTGTCGAGTGTCGGGATGGGCTAGCGGTGCATGTTGACGAAGGAATGGATCTTAGACCCTGCGGGTATGGACACCCCGTCTCAGCCCCGACGTTAAGGCCCAAGAAGGGAATCCCTTGGAGTGTTCCAGAAGGCCCACGTGAAGCCCACCCGCAGTACCTTGCGGGCTAAGTTAGGAAATTTGTAACCGACATAGGGTTAGAGTTCGAGTCCTCCCCGGGTAGGGTTTGAGACCTTTCCGCATATATAAGGCCAGGAGAACCACCGGAAGAGGGCCAAGCAATACCGCACCACCAAAGCCTTAAGCTCGAGATTGTACTCTCGACTTGAGCGATCATCTTTGTAACCGATCTATTCAATAATACAGATCGACAGAGGCAGGAGTAAGGGTTTTACCTCTACGAGGGCCCCGAACCTGGGTAAATTGTGCCCCCTGTCTAGCCGACGATCGCCACCAGCGCTGATGGGTTCTCCTATTCGAAACCCTATAGGTTCACCTGAGGGATTTGCCGAGCAACAGATTCGACAATTGGCGCCGTCTGTGGGAACGGTGGGCGCTGGATCTCTGGCATCTTCGGCTTCATCGACAACCAACTCACGTTGGAAACCCTCGACTACGGCTCCGACCAATCCGATCCGGATCGGATCTGTCGTGGTCACCCCTCACTCGCCGGAATCACGCCCGGTATTCAGCGATTTGGAAAGAAGCGTCACCTTGACGTTCGGAAGCCTGAAGTTCGTAACCAACAGGGACGGGATCCTCCACTTCCCTGAGGAATCAAGATCTGAGTCAGAAGCCGTCGACTCGCGCCCTTACCTGGAGAAAAGCGGCGAGTCCGTCCGTTTCAACACCAATGACTACCACACCCTCTCGACAGAGGAACCTTCCCGAGTCCGAAAAGCTTTCCGTACTATGCCTAGGACGCACGAGCCACAACTGGCTCAAGTCTGCATGGCAGGATCGAAACTACCCCCGGAAACAGAACACAGTGCGGCGGAACGCGCCGAGATTGGCGTTTCGCGGGAAGCCTGGGATCGAGCCAAGGAAGCTATGCGAACTAGCAAGCCACCCGCAGCTGAAGCGCCACACGAGGACATGATCGCCTACCACTACCATCTAGTGAGAGCGGCCGCAACCATCAAAGAAGCTCGGATAGATCTGGCCCGTCGAAAAAGAGCGGCGGATGAATCAAGTCAACAACGAGCTGAGCTGTCCCTAACACCCTCAGTCGGAACCCGACCTGCGAGGAGGGGATACGCGTCAACATCCATGGACGTCGAGTCCATAGGCGGAGCCAGCAGGTCGATCGCACCTTCTCTGATGCGGGTCGATGAAGACGGAAACGTCTGCCCGCAAACTCCTGCTGCCGCAGTCCTAGCCGCAGCAACCTACATGCAGATGAACCAACCGACGGAAAGCTATCCTCGGGCAGAACAGTACAAGCAGGTGCGCAAGGGACTAGGTTTGGCAGCCACGAGGCTCGCCTCCTATGACCGCCGGAAGGCCGCCGAACACCTAGAAAAGGAGAAGGAAAAAGAAAAAGAGGCATCGCGCAAGCATAGGAGCACTTCGCCTAGAAGAGACAAATCACCTCGCCGTGGTCGAGGAAAAGAAGCTCGGAGACGCGGCGATAGTCGAAGCAACAGTGAAGGTAGCCCAAGAAATAAAAGCTCGCGGCGTCATAGCAGCCGCTCGCGGAATCGCAGCAAAGAGCCAAGGAAAGAAACTAATCGCGACCAGCCGGGATATAACGCGCGGTCAGATATCGCACAAAACAAGGTGGACAAGGCAAGAGCTGCGAGGAACCGCGCGCGCTCCTCGTCCAGTTCCTCGGATGACGAGACCTGCAGCGCGCTGTGTTTCGCTCGCAGCATCCGCGAGGCACCCCTACCCAAGAGATTCAAGCTCAGCACAGAAGTCACGAAATTCGATGGTTCACTCGAGCCTTCGACGTGGCTAAACGACTACCTCACGGCAGTAAAATGCCAACGTGGGAATAAAAACACGGCTATGCAGTATCTCAACCTGCACTTGGTCGGCGCGACGCGCAGCTGGCTGGAAGCAAGGCCAAGATCTTGTTACGCATCATGGGATGACCTACACCACGATTTCTGCAAAAACCTTCAGTCCACCTACAAAAGACCAGCAACCATTGAAGAACTACGAGCCTGCAAACAGAAGAGCGGAGAGTCCACCCGCGAGTATATTCAGCGATGGACAACGCTCAAGAACACTGCAGGAAACATCTCAGAAGAAGTAGCGGTTGAAGCCTTCGCAAAAGGCGCCCGACGAACTGCTTTCAGAGAAGAATTAGGCCGAGCAGCACCCAAAACTATCGGGGAGTTGATGATCATAGCCGACAAATGGGCTAATGGAGAAGACGCAGTGCGCAACGAGAGAGCGTCATCACCTGCGCCCGAAGAAGATCGCCATGGCCGATGGAAAAGAAGGAAATACTACGATCACGAGGATCGAGAAGAGATGGTAGCAGCGGAATTCACGTGAAGTCACGATACTGGACACCGTGGAAATCGCGAGTGGAGACCAAAGGCTCGGGACAAAACTCCCGAGGAGGACCTCGATGCGTACTGCTCGCTACATCTATTTACAGATAAGCGCACGGGCAAAACTAAGGCAACACACCTTCTCAAGGACTGCCGAAAGTTTATCGAAATCAGTGAGGCCTTCTCGAAGAAAAGTAGATCAACAGCCAATCAAAATTACCCGCCACTTCCGGGAGCAGGACACCAAGGATTCCAGCCGCCACAACCCCTACCTCCACCAGCAAATCCAAACATGGCGCTAGCCGCACTACCTGCGCCACCTGCACAAAACACCGGAGCCAACGCGTACCCGAACCCGGCAGGACAACTAGGAATGATCCAGAAGGTCTGCCCATCCCGCAGAGCTCAGAAGACAAACACAAGGCAGCTATGCATGGCTGTGCAGACCCCGCCAACAAGGCCCGAATACCTGAAGATGGCGGACCAACCGATCACATTTTCAATAGAAGACCACCCACCACGAGTCTATCGACCAGGACACGCTGCCCTCGTAATCCAAGCACAGATTGGTAACTACGAACTGGCCCGCGTATTTATGGATGGTGGCAGTGGCATCAACATTATCTACGCGGATACGCTCCGCCGGATGAACAGGAACCTGGACGGCCTTGCGGAATCAGAAACATCCTTCCACGGGATAGTTCCGGGAAAGGCGATCCGTCCACTCGGAACAATTAACCTAGAGGTTGTGTTGGGCAATCGACGCAACTACAGAAAAGAATTCCTCGACTTTGAAGTAGTCGACTGGCCCTCACAGTACCACGCCATTCTTGGTCGAACAACGTTCGCCAGATTCATGGCAGTACCGCACTACGTGTACCTGAAGCTTAAGCTACCCGGATAATATGGTGTAATCACCATCGACGAAGATTTCCAGAAGTCCAACAAATGTGACATCGAGTTCAACGAGATCGCAAAATCCTTCGGGATGCAAGAAGAACTGCAGGAGCTGGCAAAGACCACGGACCACTCCGTGATGCCCCTCACAAAGAAAAACGCGCCGGAATTGGAGTTCAGCACAAACAGCGACACCCGAAAGCATCAGGTGCACCCGACGGATTCTGCAAAGACAGCGATGGTCTCAACTACCCTCTCGCCAGCATAGGAAAGCGCGCTCGTCGAACTCCTCCGTGAGTACTGGGAAATTTTCGCTTGGCAGCCCTTAGATATGCCAGGAATACCCAGGGAGTTCGCCGAGCACTCACTCGAAGTCTTCAAGGATGCAAAACCGATCAAGCAGACCACTCGACAATTTTCAGAACCCAAGCAGAAAGCGCTTGGAGAAGAAGTAAACAGATTGCTAGCAGCAAAATTCATCAGAGAGATCAAGATATCCACCTGGTTAGCAAACCCGGTGCTGGTTCCAAAGAAGAACACTGACATCCTTCGAGTGTGCGTTGACTACACGTCATTAAATAAGCACTGCCCCAAGGATAATTTTCCCCTCCCGCGAATCGACCAGATCGTGGATTCTACTGCAGGCTGTCAACGCCTCTCCTTCCTGGACGCCTACTCGGGATATAATCAGATCCGGATGAAGCAGGAAGACGAGGAAAAGACATCGTTCATCACGCCACACGGTGTGTACTGCTACACGACAATGCCTTTCGGGCTCAAGAACGCAGGCGCGACGTATCAGCGCTGCATGCAAAAATGCCTCGCCAAACTCATTGGCAAGAACGTACAAGTGTACATTGACGACATCGTCATCAAGACTCGGGTAGAGGATACACTCCTCGAGGACATTAAAGAAACATTCGACGCTCTCAACGCATACAGGATCAAGCTCAATCCGACAAAATGCGTCTTCGGCATCCCAGCAGGAAAACTTCTCGGGTACTGGTATACGCCAGAGGCATCAAAGCCAACCCAGATAAAATACAAGCAATCTTGACAATGAAGGAGCCAACCAATCTACGCGGAGTCCAGCAGCTCGCAGGACGACTAGCCGCCTTGAGCAGGTTTACCGCGCGATTGGGCGAGCAAGCATTACCCTTCTACAAACTGCTGAAGAAGACGGACAAGTTCGAGTGGACACCATAAGCTAAGGAGGCATTCGCGGACCTGAAGCGATCATTGCAAAGCAAGCGCATCCTTGCAACACCGCAAGAGAGGGAGCCATTATACCTATACCTAGCCGCAACAAACCAGGTCATCAGCACGGCAATTGTAGTCGAACGACCTGAGGAGGGCAAGGCATATGGGGTCCAACGACCAATCTACTACATCAGTGAAGTGCTCTCGCCATGCAAGCAACGATACGCTCACTATCAGAAACTTGCTTATGGAGTTGTTCTCACGGCTCGAAAGCTCAAGCACTACTTCCAGGAACACACCAAAACAGTGGTTAACGATGCGTCACTCGGTACAATCATGAACAACCCAATGGCATCTGGACGGATAGCAAAATGGAGCATCGAGCTGGGCGCTTGGGACATCATCTATGCAGGGCGCAATTCAGTAAAATCCCAGGTACTTGTGGAGTTCCTGAGCGAGTGGACAGAGCTACAAACGCCCGGCCCGCTAGAATACACGAGTAATTGGATCATGTACTTCGATGGGTCGAAGAGAAACGAAGGAGCAGGAGCTGGAATCGTCCTAATATCACCTAGAGGGGATAAATTGCAGTACGTCCTCCGATTGGATTTTCCACCTAATGATCCAGCATCAAACAACGACGCAGAATATGAAGCTTTGTTGCATGGGATGAAGATGGCAGTTGCGTGTGGAGCCACCCGACTGATGATCTACGGTGACTCCAACCTCATCGTGCAACAGACAATGAAGGAATGCGACGCCATCGCTGAAAATATGGTCGCTTATCGTGACATGTACAACCTACTCGAAGGAAGTTTCAAGGGATGCGAGCTGAAGCATATTGCAAGATCCAGCAACGAAGAAGCAGACATGCTAGCAAACATGGGTTCCACAAATACACCCATACCGCCAGGGATATATTTTCAGCGGATGACTAGACGATCAGTCAAAATCAAGAAAACTGCAGACGTACCCACAACATTGGAGACAGAGGTCAGCCCGCAAGTTGCTATTATCGAGTTCATTCATCATATTTCGCGACAAGTTTTTCTGGTCGAGCCAGTCTGGACGCAGAAATACCTCGACTACTTGTCCGCGAAACAGCTCCCAGCAGATCCACGAGAGGCTCGACAGATAGTCAGGCGAAGCAAATCCTTTCGGGTGATCAACGGAGAGCTATACAAGCAAAGCATCTCAAGCATATTGCAACGATGCATAGCACCCGAGGACGGCAAAGAATTATTGCAAGATATCCATCAAGGAGATTGTGGACATCATGCTAGCTGGAAAGCAATTATGGGGAAAGCCTTCCGAGCAGGATTCTACTGGCTTACAGCCGCCAGAGACGCAAAGGAGCTGATCGACAGGTGCAACGCTTGTCAGCGATTCGCACCAAAACCACACGCACCCGCTACGGAATTGCATATGATACCCATCGCCTGGCCCTTCGCACAATGGGGGCTAGACATGGTAGGACCACTACGCAAGTCCACGCCAGGTGGATACACACACTTGCTGGTCGCAGTTGACAAATTTACCAAATGGATTGAAGCCATGCCGGTAACATCGGCTAGCGCCCAATGCGCCATCAAATTCCTCGACTCCATCGTATGCAGGTTTGGAGTACCACACGCCATCATTACAGACAATGGTACTAACTTCACGGCAAAAGAAACACAGCAGTTCTGCGAAGAAAAGGGCATCAACTTCAAATTTGGCTCAGTTGCCCATCCGCAAACCAACGGCCAAGTCGAAAGATCCAACAGATTAGTTTCGCTGGCATCAAGAAGCGTCTACTCGATCGTCTACACCCAGCAGCAGGACATTGGGCAGAAGAGCTACCCTCCGTGCTATGGAGCCTCCGCACAACTCCAAACCGATCCACAAACTACACACCATTTTTCATGGTCTACGGGGCCGAAGCAGTCCTTCCGGAGGACGTTAGGTTCAGCGCCCCAAGGGTAGTTGCTTACAGCGAAGAAACCTCCAATAGGGCACTCGCGGATGACATGGACGCACTCGACGAAATACGCGATATTGCACTCGCAAGATCAGCAGTATACCAGCAGTCGCTGCGCAACTATCACAGTCGCCGCATACGCCACAGGGCCTTCGCAGTAGGAGATCTGGTGCTACGGCTCAAGCAGAAGGAAGGACACAAGCTCGAGCCACCATGGGAAGGACCCTTCATCATACACGAAGTTATCCCAGGTGGTGCCTATCGACTGACGAATCCGGCGACTGGAGGCGTCTATTCCAATCCTTAGAATGTCGCACAACTCCGTAAATTCTATCCTTAGATTTATTTTACTCGCAATAATAAGGCTATACTAGCCATCTTGTAGCTCGACAGAAAAACACATGACTTCTCAGTCATTGCAATAAAATACATGGTTTCTCAACCATAGATACTCGAAGATTTTTCATCCTTACATGCTAAAAAGTAACGGGTATACACCCCACAAACACACGGGGGCTACGCCTAACTCAGCATTACAGGAAAATTTATATATACAAGGTTAAACACCTTATAACAGTTTTTACAAACTATACAACACAACAGGATACATACATCCTAAATTTACACATGGCGATGAGCATTCTCTGCCGCCAAAACCCGGTCAACCTCATTCGAAGTCAATCGAATGATTTCCTCTGCTGCAGGTCGAACAGCCCTATAATGAGGAGACATATCGTCGACTGGACCATCAGGAAGTCTAGCTATGGAGTTGAAATTCACCTCAGGGTGCCACAACCGGACGAAAGAGAGAGCCACCACCGAGCCGCAGGTCATCTGATTGCGAACACACTCGCGAATCTCTCCTTCTCGACCAAACACTCTGAGAAGATGGCTCCAATCTTCAGGACCCCTTTGCAGTGGATAGAAAGCGACATTCATTGCAACCAAAACCTCGTGAAAGGAACTCACGAGCATCTTCGCCTGGGTCACTCGGAACTTCAAGGTAGCAAGCACAAAACCTCGACTACGATCGGACCAAAAATTATTCGCATGAGGCCTCGAGCTGCCAGCTTCTTGAAAGATGTGGTTCTCCACCCACTGTTTCTCATTCCTGTCATCCGGCCGAACAACTGAAAAGCAAAGATACATGATCAAAAAAGGGAAAAAGACAAGAAAGACTTCGAGGCTGAACTACTTACAGAGCAAATCATTGGCAACAGACGCCAATTCATCCATCATAAACTGCTCGCATTCAGTCGCCAGCTTTTGTTTGGACTTAGCCACATCGGCTATCCCACGCAACGCTTTTAGCTTGCGTTCACCATCAGCTACACGATCACGGAGACCTGCAAAGGTCCCAACGGCGGCAACAAGAGGATTTGCTGGAGTAGCAAGTCCACCTGAAGGCTCCGCAGCCACCCCGGCTACCTGAAAAATACAAGGATGTTAAAGGAATGAGATGCCCTATTCGAGATATATTAACCACCTATGCGACAGGTGCTCGGGGGCTACTCCCATCGGGAGGAAACACACAATCGCGGGAAGCATTTCAGCAGAACTTCTCGATTAAAACATTGAAAATACGGGAGCACATCCCAAGGTTCATTACAATCGAAAACAGCGAAGTACAAAAGAAATATACTAAGGAGCTACGGTTGTGCTACCACTCGCAGCGGTGGTCCCTCCCTTAGCACGGGCAAACACCTCGGATAACTTCCGAGCAAGGACTCCGCCTGGCTCACCAAAACGACGAAGCCCTACCTTTTTGCCCGTAGCGGGATCGACAGGGAGCTCCGAGTAGGCCTCCTCCAAGCCAGTGACTCCGTGTGCCAGCGCGAACTGGATGGCGGTCTTCGCCCCAGATTCTGACTGGGCGATCGCGTAGGCTTCAAGGAGATTGCTTTCCGAGAAAATCTTCAGCAAATCACTCAGCACGGGTGGAGACATGGCGTTGACGAGAAGGCGGCCGTGCAGTTGCGTCAACACTCGAGTGGCATCGCCAATCAAGGTGCAGACCCCTTCGGCGTGTCTCCTGAGCTGGGCGCAAGAATCCGTCAGGGCATCCACCCGATGGACCCCAGGAAGCTCCAGTGGGACACCCAGAAGACCTACAAAGAAAAATGTTAAGATCCAAAGGACTCGCCGCGGCAGAAGACAAATCATAGGACAAAGGTAACTTACCCGCCAAGCGCTCAGCAAGGGGACGAAGGAAGTCGACAAGGTCGGTATCCGCCTTGGTGCCAGCTTCCTCCAACTTCTTCAGAGCCTCCTGGGCAGCCGCAAGCTTTCCTTCAAGATCAGCCGACGACATGCGGGAGGACTCGAGATCCCGTCGAACAGCCGCCAACTCAGCCTCTTGAGCAGTTGCCCAAGTGGAGGCATTCGCCTTCTCGGTCTTCATAAACTCAATTTGAGCTACATAGCAGTAGTTGTTAGAGCCGAAGCATTGGTGGAAAAATAAATACAAGAGAAGATGGTAAACTTACTTCGAAGAAGCTCGTTCTCCGAGGCGAGTCGATCACGATCCGATCAAAGGATCCCGCATTCCGACTCAGCGAGAACAACACGGCGACCAACCGCCGCAAGGGAGTCGATAAGCGACTGCAAGGAACATGAAGATAGAAGAATCAGAGAAGTGAAATTTGAGCCTATGCTCGATTGTAAACATTCGAGTATAGCCTCGGGGACTACTCCCATCGGGAGCACTGCCGTGCACCCGATAAAAAGAAGAAGAAGGAAAAGACTATCTCTGAGCCTGTAGCCGATCGCATGCGATCGACTACAGCCTCGGGGGCTACTCCCATCGGGAGCACTGACGTGCACCCGATAACAAATCCAAGGACGATAAAGCATTAAAAAGCAAGTAGCGGAGTTTACCTGGCCTTGAGCGAGGGAGACGGGATCCGCCGAGCTGCCCGACACCTCCTTCGGAGCCGAAGCCCCAACAGCAAAACTAGGAATTCTGTATTCCGTACTCGCCGCGTTGGGGGCTACACTCGGTGAATTTTGGACGGTGTCGGCGGTAGGAGTCTCACCTTCAGCTCCTGCTTTATTCCTCCTCTCGGGAGGAAGGGAAGAGGCGTACCTGCGAGGGCTGATAGCTTGCAGGCTGCAATGAAGACAATACGTCAACAAGATGCGAAAGTAAATGTTCGACTAAGAGCGAGAAGAGAAACTTACTCGTCATCATCATCCTCCTCGTCCAGCATATCCGTTTCCAGGCGGTTTGGATTGCTAGGAATGAAGGGGAAGGGGCGAGTGAGTGCAGCGGAGTTACGATGAGGGGCCCCTTCCCTGGCGATTCCTCCAAGGAATTGTCCTTGGAAGTGGCCTCGTCACCCTCCACTCGACGGCATTTTCGCTGGAGGAGACCGTCACCCGAATCCTCCACGCTATCCGAGGAATCACTCTCGGAGCTCGAGGAGGCGTCAGCAACACTGGTGTCGGCTGGGCCGTCCAAGTTACTTGCCAGCAAGTCCGAGGCATCCTCCCCGGATATTGGCGGGTAGCAGGTAGTCACGGCTAAGCTCTATTGAAAAAGACAGAAAAACGAAAGAAAATTTCAGTCGACAAGATCTCAGAACAAGGAAAAGAAATTAAGAAAGGGAAATTCAAAACTTACTTCAGCTGGCGGTGGCTTCGATGCCTCAAAAGCGCCTACCGGGCAGTCGAGGAAGGTATCACCTTCCTTTAAACTGGTGATAGCCACGATCTTCTTCTCGAATTCAGCACTCGAGAGTTCTTCATGGCTCACGCGACTAGGATCCCCAGCGCCCTGATACTCCCACATCGCGGATGGCCTATCTTGCAAGGGCTGAACCCTGCGCTTGAGGAAGACACTCGCCAAGTGCAGGCCGTTCAATGCAGTTCCTGCGTCTTGATCACGAAGAGCAGCCACCTTGGCGAGTAGGGGAGCGACGACTCGGTTTTCTTCAGCCGAAAGTTTGTGCGCCCAAGACTTCCGTTTCTTCAAAACAACGAACGGATGGAATTCGTTGACTCCACCCGCGCTGTTGTCGGTTACATAAAACCATTTCTTCCTCCATCGCTGGGCGGAGTCGATGAAGTGCATGGTGAAGTAGCCGTTCTCGGACTTCTCCTGGATCCCGAAGCCGCCGGTGTGCAACGGTTCCCCAAGCTCCGTCTCCACCCGCGATCTCTCGCGGTAGACACGCACCTTGAAGAGGGCCTTCCAGAGACCCCAATGGGGGCGAATGCCCAGAAAGCACTCGCAAAGAACAATGAAGCACGAGATGTGCTGCATTGCGTTTGGAGGCAGATCATGGAGCTGTATGCCGTAGACATACAGTAGAGCCATGAGGAAAAGGTGAAGAGGGAGAGAAAGACCGCGCGACACGTGATCCGCGAAGATCATGCATTCATTCGCGCGGGGATTAGGTACCTCCTCTTTCTTGCCGAGGCGTACCCGTTTCTCTGCTTCCGGAGGCAGCAGTCCGTCCTGCTGCATTCCCTTGATACTCTTGGCCGTGGTGTTGGGCGAACGCCAATCACCTGAGCGCGGCGCGGGTGGCGGAGGAGCATCCCCTGAAGCTCTCGACGACGAGGCGACAACACGTTTCTTGCCGCCCGCCATTGCTGCTAGCACGAGCTTGGAGAGCGAGGGAAGATGGAGCGCGAGGAGGAAGATGAGCAAAGAAGACAAAGGCTGGGAAGTTTTTCACCGTTCCACCAAGTCCTGTATTTATACACAGGACCGCTTAATCCTGGCCACTCGATACGCCACGTGGCGTCCATCGCGGCCGCCGCGTGCGAAGGTGAAACGAGAGGACGGCGGATGCTGTTTCGTGCCACGATCCTAACGGAGGATCGTGCGCATTTACTGCGCAGTTCGCGTAAAAACCAGGAACGACGTCTCGTTTCCGGTCAAAAAGCTGACAAAGTGGGCCAACTCTTCTGCTCTCACTCCGTCACGTCCCATCGGGAGGATAAAAGTGCGACATGACGTCATAGCGTGCATCATCAAGCTGAAGAATCTTTCGGATGGAAAACCCAAACACGAAAATAACTTCGTATGGACAAATTCCTCCAAATAGAAAATTCAAACACGAAAATAACTTCGTATGGACAAATTATGACGTGAAATCTCTTTCACAGGAAAAATACCCTACACACGAAAAACTCTTTCGTATGGGCACAATACCCCGAAACATGAAAACTCTTTCATATGGGCATGAAAACTCCTAACACGAAAAATCTTTCGTATGAAGAAGAAACTACAAACCCAAAACTACACGAGTAGGCAGATCCTGCCACTCATCCACACGATGTTTGCACATCATAAACCTGGACTATTCAGCCGACTAGGTACATCTGGATGCCAAATTCTTTCGAATATGAAGGTAAGACCCAAAAAGATATTTCTTGAGGGCCTGGAATCGCACTCAAGCTGCGTCCTCCGGTATAATTCTGTGTCAACAACACGAAGAAAAATCCTAGCGGACGCGCCGGGTACCCCTATAGGTTAAGTTCGACTCGGTAAGACCACTACGGCCCAGTCGCAACAATCACCTCATCGGGTTAGAGTCGGAGGTCTCGAATCTGCGTAGGCCAGAACTGTTTTTGTCCTAGTCGCAATTAATTGGCCCCGATCTCTCCGGAGAGCCAAGCTACTGCGCTGTATCCTTCTGCGATAACAGCCATAAAAACAGGCACTTTAATTTCTCGACACTCGAGTACAAAAACTCATCACACAGGGTAGACACCCTTTAAAACAGGAAACGACCATACTGGTTATCCGAAGGTAAGATGAACAGTCTGACCGTCTACTCGACTGGAAAAATCCCAATCGAGCAAACGCTCGGGGGATACTGACGAAGGAATGGATCTTAGACCCTGCGGGTAAGGACACCCCATCTCAGGCCCGACGTTAAGGCCCAAGAAGGGAAGCCCTTGGAGTGTTCCATAAGGCCCACGTGAAGCCCACCCGCAGTACCTTGCAGGCTAAGTTAGGAAATTTGTAACCGACATAGGGTTAGAGTTCGAGTCCTCCCCAGGTAGAGTTTGAGACTTGTCCGCCTATATAAGGCCAGGAGAACCACCGGAAGAGGGCCAAGGAATACCGCACCACCAAAGCCTTAAGCTCGAGATTGTACTCTCGACTTGAGCGATCATCTTTGTAACCGATCTATTCAATAATACAGATCGACAGAGACAGGAGTAAGGGTTTTACCTCTACGAGGGCCCCGGACCTAGGTAAATTATGCCCCCTGTCTAGCCGACGATCGCCACCAGCGCTCATGGGTTCTCCTATTCGAAACCCTATAGGTTCACCTGAGGGATTTGCCGAGCAACAGATTCGACACATGTCAACATACAATGAGGGACGACATGTCTTAAGTAGGTTCGGAGAGCCCGGCGAGGCCCCGAGAGGGCAACACGTCACTTCCTAGAGGTGGAGAGGGGCATGAAGAGAGCTCGTAGAAATATTGGCCGTAGGGCTCGGAACAATTCACGTTGACCCCAGATGAGAACTCCATCCAACGGCACGACACTCCTGCGAGAGCCGTCGGGATAGACACCCGAATTTGCATGGTCGCGAGGACGGCGCCGTCCTGGCAAGGGTCTGCCGGTTGGGGCGGGCGGTGGTCTCGAACCTTCACAATTTCTTTAAAACAAAGAATAAACAAGAATCGCGGCAACCAACCCAGTTGTAAGGGAATATGCATCAAAGAATTTCGATTAGGGACAGTAAACATTCCTCTTTTATCTTGTTTCCCACCCGGAAGCAAATGATCACACAAATTTAACAATACAATCATCATTAAATAAATTTTCATACATGGATTTATACAACCATAAAAGTAGAGATCTGGACCATGGATTAATATACCATAAAAAAAGATTAAGCAATGGATCTGGTAAAGGAGCAGATTGAGGATCTGATCCAATACAAGAAACTCGTCGAGGAACTGATCCATACAAGAAACTGATCCGGATAATTAACATACTACATCATGGTTCCTTTAGAAAAAAACCTGCAGAATATACATTCATAGTTCCCCAAGTTGTGGATCCATCACGCAGAGTGAGGGGAAAGAAAAGACATCACGTCAGGTCGCCAGCTACTCAGGAACAAAAACACGGTAAATAAGAAAATAGGCAGAGGTGCTTCCCATGGTCATCGACCGTTGTTATTGCTGGACCGCCGACCAAGATGAGCTCGACCGGAGATATCGTCACCGTGGACGGTTCATGCCTAAGTTGAGGCCGGATTTCCTTGACCATGACTCCTAGGCAGCTCCGGCGAGCCGGAGTGTTAGCCGGGTCGCCAAGCTTCGACGAGAACGCATCTTCCCGGTCGGCCACGTCGCGACGCTGCGGGATTAGTTAGGCTTCTCGACCGAAGCTAGGTGAAGCCGGGGATGGTGAGCGAGACGGGGTGAGCTGCCGGGCGGCTCTCTTGCAAGTAAGGATATGAGATTGAGAAGGGACCGGATAACCAGGGGAGGAAGGGTGTTTTTGCGAAGAGGAACAGTGAACCGGTTTTAGACTAAATAAGGACTGCGGGTTGAATATATAGAATTATTTAGGGGTTAAACTGGTAAATACGCGCGATGTACGACGGTCACCTCAAGCGCTATTATATAGTAGAGATGTGGTATTTAACTGCCACTCCAAGTAAATTGCTCATGTGTTACCTTTAAAACTTTCAAAACTATTCCTGTTTTGTGCCCCTGTTTTAGCTCATGAGAACGTAAATAGAGAATCTTTATCTCACTTGTTGATTGGACTTCAAACACCTGGACTAGTGGCTTCATCCTCTTATCCAATTGATAGAAGAGCTGGCAGCAGGGTGCCTAGCCCCAAATTAATAACACAAATTCTCTTCACTATTTTTGCCCCTGATTTATCAGTCAAAACATAATTGTGTAAACAAAAGAGAAAGATGGATGACCTTCTACACCAGTTGTGTCCCTCACAATGGGAGCCTATCTTGTGAATCCAGTTGACTTGTGTCGTACTGTATTGTCTGTTTACCATTCATTGACATAAGCATACATCTCTCTTAAAAATGTTTTCAATACCTCCATTTAATAAAATAAAAGCTCTAGCACATGAGTGATCTCTGCTTCCCTCCGCGAAGGGCCTTTCTTTTACTTTTATCTTGAGTCTCCGCCACATTCTTTGAGCACTTTCTTGAGAGCATAATTATCATTTTTAGTGTCATGTGTTTGTCCCAAAGCACGGTTGATTGTGGTATAATCTTGATACTTGCATCTTTGATATCTTTTCTTCTAGTCTTCCCCTCAACTTCAGAGGTACCCTGGCATTTATGCTTTGCCCACACATAAGGGCAAGCGAGATACCACTTTATCAGATCCTATTATGAATACTAAGGTAATTTGCCCCAACAAAACAGTGAGTTTGTCAATCTCACCGGTTTTGCTGAATACAAATGATTAGCGTATAGTGTGGAAAATGGTATTTGTTTGCAGTGAATGAAATGAGAACAGCGTTTGCAGTAAAAGAGAACAATGTTTGCAGTAGGTTGTATTATCAGTGTAAAAGAATGGACACAGTTCACTAGTGGTGTCTTTCCATAATAGATAAATAACATGCTCGGTGAACAAATTACAGCTAGGCAATTGACAAAATAGAGGTTGCACCGTAGTGCATATACATGACATGATGATCACTATGAGATTCATTTGGGCATTACAACATGATACATAGACCGCAATCCAACTGCATCTATGACTAATAAACCACCCCCAGGACGTCACCCGAGCAAACTTTGGGTATTAAGTCGCAAGCAACATATTATTGCATTAAGTAAAGCGCGTAATATAGACAATAGAATTATCCTTAGACAAAGCATTGTTGTTTTAGCCCTAGTGGCAACAACACATCCATAATCTTAGAAGTTATTGTCACTATCCCAGATTACTGGATGTATGAACCCACTATCTAGCATAAATACCCCCTCTTGGAGTTACAAGCATCAACTTGGCCAGAGCATCTAATAGTAACGGAGAGCATGCAAGATCACAAATAACATAAATAATAGATCTATAATCAACTTGACATAGCATTCAGTATTCATCAGATCCCAGCAAACACAACATGTAGCATTATAATAAGATGATCTTGATCATGTTAGGCAACTCACAAGATCTAAAGATGATGGCACAAAAGAGGAGAAGGCAACCATCTAGCTACTGTTATGGACCCGTAGTCCAAGGATGAACTACTCACGCATCACTCCGGAGGCAGACATGGTGATGAAGATCCCTCTGGTGGCGATTTCCCCTTCCGGCAGGGTGCCGGGGAGAGCTTTAGAACCCTCCCAAACTAGGGTTGACGATGACGGCGGCTGCGGAACTTTTCGTGGATGGAGCCTCGGATTTTTAGGGTTTTCCCGGGGAAGACTTTATATAGGTGAAAGGGCGATGTCGGTGGGCGCCCGAGGGGCCCACACCACATGGTGGTGTGGCCGCTGAAAGATCATCGCCCGTTTTGGTAATTATATGATAACACAACTATTTGATCTAATGTGTGTTCAATAGATGGAAATGCCCAGGTTTAAACAGGTTCACTTATTCTATGGGGCAAATGATCATTTTATATGAAAAGTGCAAGGAGAAAGGAATCCAGGAAAGTGCAATTTGCAGGAGCGGAGGCTCCGGTGAATCCACTGGAGGCTCCGCCCAGGCTCCGGAGGGGGTCCGGTGGGGGCTCCGCCAAAACCCCTCTCTAGAGCAAACGAGCGGACCCAGGAGCGGAAGTTCCGGTGGAGCTCCGGTGGGCGGAACCTCCGCCAAGTCCACCGGAGGCTCCGCCATCCTCCAACACACGTGCTGCACGCAAAAAGGGATCCGATGTGGTTCCGGTGGAAGCTCCGCCTAAATGCCCTTCTGTTTGAGAAGAGCGGAGGTTCCACCGGAGCCTCCGGTGGACATCCGGTGCCCTCCCTTTACCTAGGGTAAATGGCCTCCGGTGGGGGGTCCGGTGGATGCTCCGCTTAACTTCCTTTCTGTTTGAGCAGAGCGGAGGTTCCACCGGAGCCTCCGGTGGGCGGAACCTCCGCAGGACCCACCGGATCCTCCGCCCAGTATTCCAGCACATACGAGCTGGTGCGCTGCGCAACTATGGAGTGGGCTGAAGACCACCGGAGCCTCCGGTGAAACCACCGGAGCCTCCGGTGCCCCTGGACTGCAAACGGTCACTTAAATGCAAGGGGTATAAATACCCCTTCCTCAACCTCTTAAATGCTAAGCTTTTCCCATTCTCTCTCCTAGCCATTAATGAAAGCTTCAACCACCTAGATCTCCCACTCCGTCCACCCAAACACTCCCAAACTTGGTGGAGAGCTAGAGGAGACCTAGATCCACACTTCCACCAAAGGAATCTCAAATCCATCCACCACAACCTAGTAGATCTAGAATCCTACTTGAGGCCTAGAAACCTTAGTAGATCTCGTGCTTGTAGTTTCCACCTTGTTGCAAGAAGCTACGGATTGCTTGAGAGCCTCCATCCATCTTGTGGAGTGACCTCAAGTCCTTGTAAAGGTTTGTTCAACGCCTTTAAGTCGACCTCATAGTGGAAACGAGCATCTTCCTCACCGGAGAAGCTCAAGGAGAACAAGGTGTGCACAACCGTGCTATTGAGGAGCGCCTAGGTGGCTCCCCACCTCTCCAACGTAGACGTACTTCTCTTTGAGAAGGAACTACGGTGAATCATATCCTTGTCTCCTTGTTTACACTTGTTGTTTGCTTTACTACCTTACGCTTTACTTCCGTTGCGCATATTGCTTTGTCCACATAGGTTGCTCACCTAGTTGCACATCTAGAGAACCTTACTTTATCTTGCTAAGCCCCACTAAAAGGAAAAGAAAAGAAAAATTGGTAGTCAACCTATTCACCCCCCTCTAGTTGACCATAGTGCACTTTCAATTGGTATCAGAGCCTCGGCTCTTACTAAGGGCTTAACCGCCCAAGAGTACAATGGTCGATGAAAATGCCCCGGAAGTTCTAGTGCGGAAATCTCCAAAATGGCCGACACTATATCTAACCTACAAGATACGGTTGGAGTTCTCCAAACCGAACTATCTAAGGTTAGCTCTAGTGTTAGCTCGGAGGTGTCTAGCATAAAGAAAATGATGGAGGCACTGATGGGGAAAACCAAGGAGTCCACGGAACCACCCCTCACCACCAACGATGTTATCTCGGACGAAGAATCCATTCCGGATATCGACGAGATGGAAGCTAACATCGCTTTAGCTAAGGCGAAAGCCAAAGCAAAAGCCGATAAAAAGGCTAAGAGTGGTGGGAGCTCCGAGGGCTCCAAGTCTCAATCGGCTAACGGTTCGGGGTCTCACTCTAAAGTTCCTCCACCTCCCAATTATGATTCTATCCACCCTATTGCCACTATGCCACACATGGTTAATGTTGGAGTTCCTCCCATGCTTAACACTAACGAGTTCTCTTCTTGGAAGTTCGATATGGAGTCTCACATTTCAGGATCTTGCACCGCTTTGTGGAGAAGCATTCTCCATGGATTCCACCCTCACGATGCGAACAACTTGACTCCAAGAGAGGATGTGGAATTCCAACTCAACAAGACCGCTCTTGTGACTATCCAAAAGGCTCTCCCAAGAGAACATCTTGAACACATTCGCGGTATCAAGACCGCCAAGGAAGCTTGGGATAAGCTTGACTCCTTGTTCCAAGGCAATGCAAACATCCAATCATCCAAATACGATGTTGCTCTTGACAAGTCCGAGAACTTTGTCATGCATGAAGATGAAAGTCCCGAGGAGCTATATAGAAGAGTGGTCACCCTTGGCAATCAATCAAGGGACTTTGGAAAGGAGGAAATCTCCAATGAGTGGATCAAGAGGAAATTTGTCAAGGCCATAACTCCTTTTGAGAAGAACCTCTCCACTAGCATCCGAACAAGATCCGACTACAACTCACTCAACTCCATTGGTGTCCTTAGTGAGTTCATAGCCATATCTTTGTCTCACAAGAGCGCGGATGATGCTCTTGCTCGCTCAAGAGGCCATGGGAAGTCTCCTAACCTTGCCTTAAAGTCTAAGGCCATGGCCAAGATAGAAGAAGTGGA
Organism: Alopecurus myosuroides; assembly: GCA_028641055.1. Classification (NCBI taxonomy): domain Eukaryota; kingdom Viridiplantae; phylum Streptophyta; class Magnoliopsida; order Poales; family Poaceae; genus Alopecurus; species Alopecurus myosuroides. The sequence goes on along the minus strand of CM054057.1, from coordinate 334,370,082 downwards.
TGATGATGATGATGAGGAGGAGGAGGACTATGAGGATACATACAAGGGTGCCCACAAATGTATTGCTCTTGCCATGCAAGGGTATTGGAAGAGATGGGAGGCTCACAAGGCCGGTGCCCCTAGACCTTCAAGGAACAAGACCTTTAGGAAGAAAGGGGAGCGGCCAAGGACATGTTACAATTGTGGAAGTGCGAACCACTTCGCCAAAGAGTGCCCTTTTGAGCCACAAGAAGAGAATGAAGGGAAGCTTATTCGCAAGGACAATAACAAAGCTCCACAAAACAAGAACCTCGCTAGAAGAGTCCCAAGGGCTCTATATGTTCAAGACGTCCCAACATTGGAAACATAATACTCCGGAGATGAAGGAGAAGATGAAGTCGTAGGTGTCGCCCACGTCGCCATAGCTACGACTTCCTCTTCATCGGTCTCTCTATTTGAATCTCCCAATGAGAAGGCATCGATCCGACCTACATGTCTCATGGAAAAAGCCACCGCGGTAATATCTTCCACCTCCAAGTCTATTATCACTAGCTCTCCCTCATTATTGGATTGTGTAGAAAACATTGTTGATGATGAGGAGGCCAAGAACCTAGGAACTTGGTTGTGTAGTCTTGAAGGTGAAACTAAAGAAAAGGTAAAAGCTCTCCTAAGGCAACTTGATGAGGCTAACTCCCTCATCGATGAGAAGGAGGAGATCATCATGAACTTAGAGAACCATGGCGGTAGCAATGATAATCATGATGACGAACTCATTAACGCTCTTGAAAAGGAGAGATCCATGAGAGCCTCTCTTGAAGAGAAACTATCTAGTCTACAAGAGACGTATGCCATTAGTGTTTCAAAGCTTAGAAAAGATAACGAGAAATCTCTTGCTAAGCTTAAGAAAGAACATGCCAAATCTCTTGTTTTACTTAAAGAATTTGAAGAGGAAGAGTTAAAGATAGGAATAGCCCATGAAAAACTTGTCGAGGAGCATGACAAACTAAAAGGGGAGTTTACATCTCTCAAAGAAATTCATGACAAACTTTCTAAGTCTCGAATCAAGCTTCTAGCTCAACAATCTAATAAGCATGTTGCATCTTCATCAAATAGCATTGTTATTATGCCTACCTCTTCTACTACAACTAACATTGTAGGGAAGGAAAGAATTCTCAATGATGCAATAAGCCCTCAAGGTGCCAAGAAAGGAAAAGAGGGACTTGGCTTTGTTTCCAAGTCAAAGAAGAAATCCAAGAGTGTCACCTCTCCCTCCAAAAATGTTATCTTTGTGAAAGAGGGTGAGGTGCCCAAAGAAAAGGAGACCAACGCCATTATGGGTGGTGATACCTCTAGGGGGAGCATCACTCATAATGATTTTGCCGGAAAATAAAACCCGTCTTATGTTCTTATGAACTCTAGAGATGGACATGTTTATGCTAAATACGTTGGTACTTCTTATGGTGATGATTATCATTGGACTATTTTGGTTCCTAAGACCCTTGTGACTAACAAAAGAGGACCCATTGAAGGATGGGTACCTAAATCAAGAAATTGATCTCTTGTAGGGAAACGCTTCCGGAGCACATAGATGGACAGTGGATAGTGGTGCATCCCAACACATGACCGGAAGCCATGACACAATAAGTAATATTGAACCTCCTCTACCATATCTCAATTGCGTTACAATTGGTGACAAGTCCGAGCTTAAGGTATTGGGACGAGGCAAAGTAGCTATCTCAAATGATTTATCAATTGAAAATGTTCTCCTTGTTGAGTCCCTTGGCTATAACTTGATGTCCGTTCTTCAACTTGCAAATTGTGGTTTTACCTCGTTCTTTAATAAAGAGAGTGTGATTGTCACTTGGGAGACTTCTCTTAAAGTAGCCTTTGTTGGGTTTGTCGAGAACGGCATGTATGTAGTGGACTTCTCTAAAGAAGACACGTGTGCCGCGACATGCCTAATGGCTAAAGTTGATGTGGGATGGCTTTGGCATCGCCGACTATCCCACACCAATATGAGAATGTTACACGACCTCCAAAGTGCCAATCACGTTCTAGGACTAACCAAAGCTAAGTTTGCAAAAGATCGTGTGTGTAGCTCTTGTACCTTTGGGAAGCAACATGGAGAACAACACCCAACCAAGACAACTATCTCCACCACAAGAATTCTCGAGCTCATTCACTTAGATCTCTTTGGCCCACTATCTTATGATAGCCTCGGAGGAAAGAAGTATTGCTTGGTGATTGTGGATGATTATTCAAGATATTGTTGGGTGTATTTCTTCAAGAGGAAAAGTGAAACTCAAAATAGAGTCATCGAGTTCATCACTCTAGTGGAGCGCCAACACAATGCTACCATCTTGGCCATTCGGAGTGATAATGGCTCGGAGTTCAAGAACTACACCGTTGAGGGTTTTCTTAGTGAAGAAGGCATTGCTCATCAATATTCCACTCCCTATACCCCTCAACAAAATGGTGTTGCGGAGAGAAAGAACCGGACTTTGATGGATGCGGCTAGGACTATGATTGCGGAGTTCTCTTCTCCCTATAACTTTTGGGCCGAAGCCGTCTCCACCGCTTGTCATGCTACCAACCGGCTATATCTTTGCAAGATCTTGAACAAGACTCCTTATGAGATTCTCACGGGCAAGAAACCGGATGTATCCTATTTCAAGGTCTTCGGTTGCAAGTGCTTCATTCGCAAGAAAGGAAAACGGTTGTCAAAATTTGAGACTAGATCTTATGAGGGTATCTTTGTTGGCTATGCCACGAATGCTCATGCCTATAGAGTCTACAACAAGTCCACCGGGCAAGTTGAAGAAGCTATAGACGTAGTGTTTGATGAGGACAACGGCTCCCAAGGGGGGCGTATAGATCATGGTGTTGTAAGAGATGCAATTCCTCCCATCGTCATAAGAAGAATGGGGATTGGTTAAATAATTCCCATTGAGGGTTACCGGATGACGGAGGGAGAAGGACTATGCCCCACTCAAGTGGAGCCATTGACTACACCCATTGATGATCAAGCTATCCAACAAGATGCACCAAGCCCTCAAGCTAACAATCAAGGCCAAGCTAATGAACAAGGCCAAGCAACACATCTAAATCATGATCAAGATTCTATTATTATTGAGAATTCTCACCCTAGTGGTGATTCATCACCCATCTTTGATCAAGGACAAAATGAAGATGGACATGTCTCCGATGAAGAAGGTGATTCCCAATCAATATCCAAGGAATCTTTGGAGGATATACTAGATCGTAAAGCAAAGAGAAGGCTAGAAAATCTTGAACGAGCGGGTCATACGGAGGACATGATTCTTGGACAAGTTCGTGGAAGAGTGGTCACTAGAAGGCAATTGGCGGATTTTAGCAAGGCTCATGCTTTTGTCTCCTTCATTGAACCCAAGAAGGTATATGAAGCTCTCGAAGATCAAGATTGGCTTGAAGCCATGCATGATGAACTCAATAACTTCGAGCGCAACAAAGTATGGAAATTAGTGCCAAGACCCAAGGATTGCAAAAATGTCATTGGCACCAAATGGGTGTTCAAGAACAAGCAAGACAAAGATGGCATTGTCATTCGCAACAAGGCAAGATTGGTGGCCCAAGGTTTCTCTCAAGTCGAAGGTATCGATTTTAGTGAAACTTTTGCCCCCGTAGCTCGCCTTGAATCCATTCGTATCTTACTTGCCTATGCATCTCATCATAACTTCAGGTTACAACAAATGGATGTCAAAAGTGCTTTCCTTAATGGTCCCATTAATGATTTAGTATATGTCAAGCAACCTCCGGGTTTCGAGGATCCCAACCACCCCGATCATGTCTATAAACTTGATAAGGCGCTCTATGGACTTAAACAAGCTCCACGTGCATGGTATGAGCACCTTAAAGAGTTTCAAGTAGATCGCGGGTTTAATGTTGGTTTAATCGATCCCACCCTATTTACCAAGACGGTTGGAGGTGACTTGTTCATATTCCAACTCTATGTGGATGACATCATTTTTGGGTCTACTAACACCTTGTTCAATGAGGAGTTTTGCAAGCTTATGACCGATAGGTTTGAGATGTCTATGATGGGAGAGTTGGAGTTCTTCCTTGGCTTTGAAGTCAATCAATATTATGAAGGGACTTTCATCAAACAAGCCAAATACACTCAAGACATGCTCAAGAGGTTTAATATGAATGATGCCAAACCTATGAAGACTCCTATGTCCATAACCACCGACTTGAAACCCGACCCCAACGGTAAAGAGGTAGATCAAAAGGTATACCGCTCTATGATTGGCTCCTTGCTCTACCTTTGTGCATCTAGACCCGATATCATGTATAGTGTAGGTAAATGTGCAAGGTTTCAAGCCTCCCCAAGGCAAAGTCATTTGGAAGCTGTGAAATGAATCTTTCGATATCTAGTTCATACCCCAAACTTCGGTCTTTGGTACCCCAAGGGTTCAAGCTTTCAGCTCATTGGATACTCGGATGCGGATTATGCGGGAGAGAAGACGGATAGGAAGTCCACATCCGGGGGTTGTCAATTCCTTGGCCGCTCCTTGGTATGTTGGTCTTCTAAGAAGCAAAATTGCATTGCTCTCTCCACCACCGAGGCCGAGTATATCTCCGCGGCAAGTTGTTGTGCCCAATTGCTATGGATGAGGCAAACCTTGAAGGATTATGGTATTCATTTTGACAAGGTGCCTCTTCTTTGTGACAATGAGAGTGCTATCAAGATCGCCTACAACCCGGTTCTTCATTCCAAGACGAAGCACATTGAGATCCGTCATCATTTCATTCGGGATCATGTTGAGAAAGGTGATATTGATCTCTCATATGTCTCCACAACGGATCAACTTTCCGATATCTTCACGAAGGCCCTTGATGAACCAAGATTTCGAGCTTTGACGAATGAACTAAATGTCATAGATTCCTCCAACTTCACTTGAAACCTTGCATATCTACCCTCATTATGCATGCTATTAGGCTTAGATGTAGGCATGGACATAGGGGGAGCACTACTCAATTCATGAATATGCACTACTCCTATTATGCGAAAAATAAATCATCATTGCATATCTAGTCATTTGTGACTTATTGTGCTTAATTGTGAGTAGTAATTTTGGACCCAAGATATATCTTCGCGGTGCCAAGTTACACACTCAAACATGGTGGCCTCGGCCACCGACCATTGTGTGTGTTTTGGATCTTTCACGCCTATCATATCTCCGTCTTGACAACTCGTGCGGGTTCGGTCTTCTATCTTTTTGTTGCTTCTTGCGGACCCCTTCAAGTAATGTCTCTCGTATATCAGTGACGTTTTTCCAACCCAAGCCTCCTTTGCCCAAACCAATGCTTCCATCGAAATGCTCGTGTTTTTTCAATCTTGGCGCGCGAAAATTTGGTTGAGCGGAGGCTCCGGTGAATCCACCGGAGGCTCCGCTGCCAAGGGCGGAGGCTCCGCTGGTCCTGTCCACCGGAACACCACCGGAAGCTCCGCTGGCCCACAGTGGCTCAGCGGGCCAAAACTTAACTGTTTTGGGACAGGGAGCGGAGGCTCCGGTGCGAACCACCGGAGGCTCCGCTGGTGGGAGCGGAGGCTCCGGTGAATCCACCGGAGGCTCCGCCGGCGGAAAATTTCTGTGGATAAGTGATGGGCGTGCGGGGTTAAGTGAGATCCAATTTCACTTTCCCCCACCCGCCCCCATCTTCCTCCTCAAGAACCGCCACCTCCCCAAGCTTTTCGCCGCCGGATTCGAGTGCTCCACCGCGGGAAGGCCTCCTCCTCGCCTTGGGACGCTCCGGGAACCTTCCCTCCCTCCTCTTTTCACCATGGACGACGCAGGTACGTGCTCTCTCTCTCTCCCATCTAGTTGATGGATGGGATGCATAGGAGTTCATGTTCTTTGCATCTAGATTTGTGGATTTGGAGTTTTAGGAGTGGAGCTTCTCAAGTACAAACCCTAGCAAAGTAGATATTGCGTGTTAGGCTTGAATCGTTGCGGTTGTTGGGAGGATCGTTTGCCCTAACCCTAGATTATTCAACCCTAACACCATGTGTATCTAGGTTTCTTGGTTTTGTGCGTGCCTTACCGACTCGAGCATTACTCTTTGTTCATGATCTTCTTGCTTTCTCTCTTAGATGCTTCCGGTTCCAAGGGAAAAGGGCAACGGTACAAGACCACCGGCCGCCGCAAGCCTCAACCCGTGGATGAGATTCAAGCAGAACTTGACAGCTCTCAAGGCAAGCGCAAGCGCTTTCCGGCTCCCGAGAAGACTTTGCCCAGGAGGAACACCGCACCAACCGCCTCCAAGATGTCCGAGGCTATGTTCTTGAAGGAAAGGCGTGAGAACCTGTATGTGGTTGCCCGTGATCGTTTGATGCCCCAATTCCGGGGTAAGGATCCACGCTTTCACACCGTCTTCCAAGGGCAGATTTATAGTGAGATTTTGATGAGGAAGCCGAAGGACAATGTCGTCCCTCAACACGCCATTAGTATTGGGCACATGGAAAGGAATCACAAGTACTTTGGGGAGGCTCTTGAGCTCATTCAAAAATTTGGTCTTGGTCCCATTATCACTCTTCAACAAGATTTCGACGAAGAGCTCGTTTGTCAGTTTCTAGCCACGGTTCATCTCTCCAATGAGACCAACCGTAATATAATTTGGATGACTAATGGTAGACAGCTTGACATCACATGGAAAGATGTTGGTATCATTCTTGGTGGCTACCCGGATTTTGGTCCATTTGCTGAGGGAGAAGAGTTTGCCAACGGATGGTTCCGAGTTCATGCCATTAACACCGCGTCACTTCCCAAGGATGGACTTACTCCTCTCTATCATTGGAAGAAGTACGCCGTTGGGTTCGTGAAGGGTCTCTATCCCACATATGACATCATGCTGCTCATCTATCGCGAGACCATCAACCCAAAGGCGGGCAATGTGGATGAGATTCAAGGTTTCTTGAAGAACCTAATGCTCCTTACTCATCAACACCGGATGGATGACACTCCTCGCAAGCTTGATGTGCTTGATTATATTTGGAATGAGTTGTGGCATGCCGTTGTCAACCAGAAGAATGCTTGCTTTGGGCCGTTCATCATGAAGATCATCCTACACGTATGGAATAAAAAGTTTTCGAATGAACCTCTTGATGATGAGCATTGGATCTCTCACACGGAAAAGAGACTTCTCATGAAAGATCACACGGAACCCGTTGTGCATCCCACTCCCGCCATCCGCAAGCACAAGGCTAGGCCTCGCATCATTGTTGATGAGGAAGAAGACGAGGGTCCATCTCAACCTCCTCCCTCTAGCAATGCTTTCAAATGGATGGCAAGAGCTCTCAAGAAAGTGTTTCGTTTGAACAAGAAAATAGAGCAGCATCAATGGGAAGAACACTATGATAAGGAACTCAAGAACCGCAACAAAGCTCAAGCTTCTCGTCAACGTCTTCGTGAGGAAGGCCTCTCCATTGACTCCGCGGTTCTTGATAGCATCACCAATTGGGACGATTGGCAAGCAAAGGACTCCAAGGGCAAGCTTATTGAGTGGTCCGAGGAAGAAGGAGATGAAGCCACTAGCTCTCACCGCCGTGATCCCTCCCCGGCTCCGGAAGCCTCCTCCTCCTCCGTGTGATTTGGGACGTTTGCATCTTGGTCTCTCTCTTTTTGGTATCTTGATGCCAAAGGGGGAGAGATTTATATTAGGAACGGGCATTTGGGACGTTTGGTTTCTTATTGGATCATTTGGAACTTCGGCTTATCTACAATATTCCTATCTATCGTGAACTTTGTCATATTATGTTTGTGTGAACCTCGTATGTCATATTATGTTCGTGTGAACCTCGTTTGATGTTATTTATGTGTTATATGTGTACTGTGATATTGTTGTCATGTTATTCTTATATATCATGCCTAAATGCTCTCAATATGAAAGGAGCATACCTTTAGGGGGAGCTCCGTTCATATTGTGTTTATAATCATACAAATAGTTGTGTTGTCATCAATTACCAAAAAGGGGAGAATGAAAGATCATCGTCCGTTTTGGTAATTATATGATAACACAACTATTTGATCTAATGTGTGTTCAATAGATGGAAATGCCCAGGTTTAAACAGGTTCACTTATTCTATGGGGCAAATGATCATTTTATATGAAAAGTGCAAGGAGAAAGGAATCCAGGAAAGTGCAATTTGCAGGAGCGGAGGCTCCGGTGAATCCACCGGAGGCTCCGCCCAGGCTCCGGTGGGGGTCCGGTGGGGGCTCCGCCAAAACCCCTCTCTGGAGCAAACGAGCGGACCCAGGAGCGGAAGTTCCGGTGGAGCTCCGGTGGGCGGAACCTCCGCCAAGTCCACCGGAGGCTCCGCCATCCTCCAACACACGTGCTGCACGCAAAAAGGGATCCGGTGTGGTTCCGGTGGAAGCTCCGCCTAAATGCCCTTCTGTTTGAGAAGAGCGGAGGTTCCACCGGAGCCTCCGGTGGACATCCGGTGCCCTCCCTTTACCTAGGGTAAATGGCCTCCGGTGGGGGGTCCGGTGGATGCTCCGCTTAACTGCCTTTCTGTTTGAGCAGAGCGGAGGTTCCACCGGAGCCTCCGGTGAGCCTCCGGTGGGCGGAACCTCCGCAGGACCCACCGGATCCTCCGCCCAGTATTCCAGCACATACGAGCTGGTGCGCTGCGCAACTATGGAGCGGGCTGAAGACCACCGGAGCCTCCGGTGCCCCTGGACTGCAAACGGTCACTTAAATGCAAGGGGTATAAATACCCCTTCCCCTACCTCTTAAATGCTAAGCTTTTCCCATTCTCTCTCCTAGCCATTAATGAAAGCTTCAACCACCTAGATCTCCCACTCCGTCCACCCAAACACTCCCAAACTTGGTGGAGAGCTAGAGGAGACCTAGATCCACACTTCCACCAAAGGAATCTCAAATCCATCCACCACAACCTAGTAGATCTAGAATCCTACTTGAGGCCTAGAAACCTTAGTAGATCTCGTGCTTGTAGTTTCCACCTTGTTGCAAGAAGATACGGATTGCTTGAGAGCCTCCATCCATCTTGTGGAGTGACCTCAAGTCCTTGTAAAGGTTTGGTCAACGCCTTCAAGTCGACCTCATAGTGGAAACGAGCATCTCCCTCACCGGAGAAGCTCAAGGAGAACAAGGTGTGCACAACCGTGCTATTGAGGAGCGCCTAGGTGGCTCCCCACCTCTCCAACGTAGACGTACTTCTCTTTGAGAAGGAACTACGGTGAATCATATCCTTGTCTCCTTGTTTACACTTGTTGTTTGCTTTACTACCTTACGCTTTACTTCCGTTGCGCATATCGTTTTGTCCACATAGGTTGCTCACCTAGTTGCACATCTAGAGAACCTTACTTTATCTTGCTAAGCCCCACTAAAAGGAAAAGAAAAGAAAATTTGGTAGTCAACCTATTCACCCCCCCTCTAGTTGACCATAGTGCACTTTCAGCCGCCTCGGTGCCCCCTCCGTGTCTCCTCCGGACTCCGTGTACGTGACAGCAAAATAGGGACTTTGGCTTTTGTTTCGTCCAATTCCGAGAATAATATCACACTAACTTTTCTGAAACAAAAAACAACATAAAACATGAACTGGCTCTATGACACCTTGTCAATAGGTTAGTCCCAGAAAATGCATAAAAATGATATGAAGTGTATAGAAAACATGTAGCAATTGGTATAATATCAACATGGAACATCAGAAATTATAGATACGTTGGAGACGTACCAATAGAATATTTAGGAGACACTTTGTATCCCATTGAACTGCAAAATAACTGCTAGTTTACGGTTTTGGACCAAAAACGCGACCCGGCCAGACTGCTCAAGCAACCTGGCCTCTAAAAATTTTCTAGGGGCGCAGAAGAATCCACCCCTTGACCTACGAAATCAAGGTTTCGACAAACCGACCCGGCGGTGCCCTCTGTCCCTGTTGAGATTTGGTGGGAGGTACATTTTTAGTGCGGCAGTTCCCGCTTTCTGCTTCCCCCGCTCCGACCGACTTCGTCGTGGCCCTATAGCGCAGCCATGGACCCCTACCAACCGTTGCTCTTCAGCATACTGGTAGGGCTAGCGAAACCGACCGGGCAATCAGCGTGGCAGATCTCGGCACTAGCCATGTCGCGCCTGCGTCGGAGGCACCTTCCGCAGCCATTCCCCGCAAACGACTGGAAATGTTATCATGTAGGGAGGCGCCGCTCCCCGTGAAGTGTCTATAGCCGGCGCCAAGTCCAGCGCCCCACATTCGCCAAAACTATGATCAAGCTCGGTGATACCGATTTGGCCCCACCGGTGAAAAAGCCGAGCGTGGCGCCGGTGAAATGGAAGCTCCTACCTGCATCAAAAAAGGCCGGCGAGATGGCTTTCCCGACCACCACCACCGGCAGCACCCCCACCCCCTCGGGTGTTGCGATTAGTTAAGAACATGCTACGACTATTTGTATCGAGAATTGGCATGACGTGCAAAGCGAGTACGTGACGATGCTCAGCGAGAGCATGGTGAACATTGATCAAGTACTGATTGGGTCTTACGTATACAGCGAGATGGATGGTAGTGTGCATGGTGCTGGTGGGGAAGATGAGGGGTGGAGGGGATTAATCGGGAGGTGTTCGAAGCATCACAATCAACACAACACAAGAGGTCAAATTGCTACACCCAATTGGAAGATGAGGTGTTGGTTCGGGATTGGGAGTGTGTGTCCCTAGATGCCATGTCCGGCACCGACCAAACAGGGCAGAGGTATTGGCAAACAGTAGAAGATAGATTATTTCGAATACTGCCGAACAATGCCGACAAGACACAACGCACCTATAGATAACTCCAAGGGCGATGGGATGTGATCAAACCGGCGGTTAGTCGGTGGAGTGAATGTTTGGAGCAAGTTTACAATGCTCCGCTAAGTGTCACGAATGAGGCCGACTGGGTGAGTGCTCTGATCAACCCTTGTTCTAGCTGTTGTTCCATATGCCAAAGTTTGATGTAACTACGATGCTTGTAGGAAAAATTTGCAGCCGGAAGGTACAAATACATGCCAGCTTCCAAGGGCAAGGCATTTGCATTTGAGCATTGTTGGAAATTTCTCAGAAATATCGAGAACGGGAAGGTGAGAGATAAGAAAGAACCATCTTGGAGAAAGTAATAAGGACAACCGGATGGCAATAAGAAGGCCAAGGAGAAGACCAAGACATAAGCAGAAGCATCGAGTTTGAGGGATAAGATAGATCACATGGTGAAGTCAAATGAGATGATGGTTGCAATTACATTAGACAGAAAGAAGGAATTGGCCATGAAGAAGTCTCAAGACAAGGGTGAGAAGTGACTAGTACTTAGGGAAGAGGGGTTGCGCAAGGCCACCATTGAAGAGAAAAGAGTCATTCCCAAGAAGAACAAGTCCATGGCCAAGCTCCTTGCCGAGGAGAACAAGATCATGATCATGAACCGTGATGAGATGGATGATTTGACCAAGGAATGGCATGATATGGCAAGGAGGGAGATTTTGGAGCGAAGGAGGATAGCTGCAACGGGTAGAGCCATGTTGTGTCAAGGTTTCATGCTGGTGGCTCAGCAAGTGGTGATAGTGATGGCTCCACCTTCCATGGTGATGAGTGATGATTTGTGATGACAGTGATGATGGGTTGACCACTTTTATTTGGGTCTTTTGGCACATTTGTTGCAAAACTATTAATTGTCGCCTAGATTGATCAAATTTTGTTTAACTATCAAAATATCGTTGTTATTTGTCGGAATTGCATTCGAATTGTGCAACATTTTTTTTCTTAGGGCTGATTTTGGCTGCGACCGAACAGACCCCGCAAAGTCGAGCGGTAAACATGGTTTAAAGGCTAGAGGAATAAGGTGTCTCTTAGAGATGCTCTAATATGGAAGAAAGAAAATAAAAATAATGCACGCCCACGGAAGGCCTTCAAATGAGCTATCAAAACTTCTTATACTCCCTCTATCTTGAATTAATTGGAGTACTCTTAATGAACTGAAGACAAGACAAACATATGTGCTCGCAACCCCTCGCGGTGCTCCCCAGGGCGCCGCCGGGGGCTCCCCATCTCGCGCTGCCCGCCCCCGACTCCTCTAGCCCCTCCAGCCGCCGGCCCTCGCCGCGGTGGCGGCGGGCCCAACCGCCTAATGGTGGTCTGGGGGTGGAAGTTGGCCACCGGCGCCGGACCTGCTGGGGCAGGAACGTCGTCTCGACGCCGATCAGCTGCCAGGGCGGCGTCCCTTCTAGGGTGGAGGCGGAAGTCTCACCTCGGTGGTGTTTGGACTAATGGAGGTGGGGATCTATGTTTGGGAGGGGATTGGAACCCTACATCTGATCTTGGTGGTGTTGAACTCCTTCCCATCCACTCCTCGATACATGGTTCTTCGGCCGGTTCCGATAGGAGATCGCCCCTGTGTTTGCCCATCTTCTTCCTCGTTGCCGGCCTAGGCCGGTGGGGTTTGGGGCAGCAGATCAAACGGGGTGCCGGCGGGTGGCGAGGGGGCTGCTTGCTTGGCATGAATAAAGGTGGTGGTCCTAGGGTTTCCCATCGCGCGAGGACGAAGATCTGCCTGATGTAAGTCCTCTTTGATCAAGTCTGGGTGTCGAGTTCCGGAAGGCTCCACCGGCGAACTCCAATGGGCGATGCCTGGAGATTGCTGGATCGATGGGATTTGGTCGCAATGCACGGAGCGGCGCGGAGCTCTGCTTCTGTTTCCACCATGGGCAAATCCATGGTGAAGTCAGAGGCGGAGGAGGTCATTGAAGGTGAGATTGGAGGACTAGCAATGACGCTCGTAGTCTTTGCATTGATGGGGAACTGTCTTGGAGTTTCAAGATTCGTGGCAGCGGTATGTAAGAGGGGGCGACAACATGCGTGAAGTCCAAAGTCCTACCTTTCAGGGTGAAAACCCAAGGTCTGGCCTTAATTGGTTGTGCCTGGCACTGATCTTGTTGGAGACATTGTTTTGAGAGCGAGTATTATCTTCAGGGTGAAAACCAAAAGTCTGGCCTTAATTGGTTGTGTCTGGCACCGTTATTCTTGTTTTTGAAGAACTGGACATCAGGTGTTGTTTAGGTGGTGGTTGTGCGTCTACGGCAAGGATTGTAAATCTTTAGCGAGACTTTTCTTTTTAGTTCTTCTTTTCGTCTTTCGGCTGTGTGCATCCGTAATGGCTATGATTATTGCGTTGTTGCAGAGGCTGGGTGTAAATTGTATCTCCGCTATATTAATATACATTTTCTTTTATAAAAACAAATATCGAATTAATTGTCGTGAATTTGTCAAAATATGGATGTATCTAGACATACTTTAATGTATTGATACATTCATATTTTAACAAATTCGACGGAGAGAATATTTATAAATAGATGGGGTAATTTTGAAGGCATTTTTTTTGGCTCGCGTCACACATGGACGCGGTCATACTCCCTCCGTCCATGATTATTAGTCCTCTAATGAAAAGCATCACGACCAAGGCGCAATTCTATTGGTGTCCTTTCCACCAATCAACGTCACAGTTTTCCATTATCTAATTAATTTCCTAATTAATTTGGCCATGCAAACCAATCAAGATGAGAATATGTGGGATTTCACAGTTATTATGGCACACTTAATTAGGATAATAAATGATTACGAGCCTTATTTGGAGATAATATTGGGACAAATATTTTCCCACTAGAGGACATTTAAACCCGGCCTGTATCTGATAGTCACACACGCGCATTATTGCGTCGTCTCCAGTGACGTCGTTTTGTGAAACTGCCAGAAAGCAACAACAGGCAGCAGCAACGTTACGTTGGTGTGTGCATGGTATGCATGCATCCATCGATCGATCGCGCGCGCTGCCTGCGTGATGCGATGCGATGCACGCCGTCCGTCGTGTTGCAATACGCGCAGGTACCGTGTGAGAGAGTGGTAACGCACGCGCGCCTCATCTCCGTCCTTAGCTGACACGTCGCAAACATCTCTACACACAGGTCAACAATATGCTCATGTCATTCTTCTAGTATTCATTTGGACCCGAGTTAAAACGTACTACTCTCTATATATACCACCACCCGGCCATCGTGTATCTCTCATTCTCCTACTCTATTACAATTCCATTTCATCCGATCCTCATGTACGCCATCCGGTAGATCGATCCTCCTCTCCTTCCTTTGAACCACAAGAAGAGGTAGAGAGTACCTCTTCTAGATTGGCTTAATTAAGGCCATTTACCAAAAAGGCAAGCCATAAATACATACCTTGTGCACATGTTAACTCCAGATCTATTTATATATACCCATGTCGATCTCCTTGGTATGTTGTTTGCTAGATCTGTTTTTTTTTTCTTCCCAGTCCATGTCCATCTCATGCATGTTGGTTAACTTTGTGTAACTTCGAATCATCGGATCTTCAGCCGCCGTGTATACATCTCTGCCTATCTATCTTGTTAATTTCTCTCTCTTCAAGTTCCCCTATGTATATGTGTGTATCATCTTCCCCATCTTGTATATGTTTTGAACTAGATCTGTCTACACATGTTTTTTGGGACTTGGTAGTGTTCCCTAGCTAGCTAGTTAGATCTGTTTTTCATAGTACATACTACCTTTTTCCATACCGTTCTTGATTAATTCTGATACAAATACATGTCTCTTGCTCTTGCTCTTGCTTCTACCCAATATCCTCACCATGTGTGTGTGCGTGTAGCCGTATTAGTAGTTTCCCTGTGAAAAAAAATAAAGAGTTGTAGGTGGTGTGTTTGCTGATGTGCAAAGATTTGCAGAGAGATGGATGTCAAGGGGAAGTCCAAGGTTGTTGAGGAGGACCCGCAGACTTACAAGGCCAAAGAGGTATGGGATGACGATGCTGCCGCCGCTGCTCTCGGCGGCTGGCTTGACCCCGCCCGCCGCCGGGACAGGAGCCTCTTCCTCGGCGTCCTGCAGGACCAGGTAATTAATTCTTCACCCACCTCATATTTGTGCTCATAATTAATGTACTGCTATATCTTCATGCATATTTTAGCCATTATCGTTGCCTACTTGTATTGTATACCACTGCACATATATGTGATGTTCCCTGAATTTTTTTCCTTATGCTTCCGTGTGGATTGTTACGAGTGGGCTGGCAACTAATTGCTCCGTGTCTGGTACTGCAGGATGGTGTGGTTAATTAATGGGTTAAAGTATTTTCGGGGGGCAATGGGTTAATTTTTTTTTCTGAGAGGGTAACTGGTTAAAATTGGCCAAGATATTATTTTTGGAAAATGTTTACACATTAAAAAATTATAGTATTTTTTTAGATATCAAATATTTTCTTTAAAGTTTCCCAAATTGATATCTATTTACAGAGGTTCCAAACCAATATTAGGAACCGCCTACTGACACTTTTTTAGGAAAGAAACACTGGTATTTGTTTTTAGGAAAGAAACAGTGATGCTTCCGTGTGGATTGTTATGAGTGGGCTGGCAACTAATTGCTCCGTGTCTGGTACTGTAGGATGGTGTGGTTAATTAATGGGTAAAAAAATCTTCTGAGAGGGTAATTGGTTAAACTTGACCAAGAAATTATTTCTGGAAACTGTTTATACAATAAAAAATTATAGTATTTTTTTAGATACCAAATATTTTCTTTTAAGTTTTCCAAATTGATATCTATTCTTAGAGGTTCCAAACTGATATTAGGAAGCGCCTACTGACACTTTTTTTAGGAAAGAAACACTAGTATTTGTTTTTAGAAAAGAAACAGCGATGCTTTTAGGGAAATAAACACTGATAATTTTTGTGAGCAAAAGAAACTCATAAAACACGGATACTTACTTTTTTAGAATCATCCGGCCTTCTTTATTAAATTGTCAAAACTTTTAGGAATACAAAGCGCCCTAATGGCGATCCCAGAATGGCCTAAGCCAGTGCATGGGGTTCCTTATTGGATGAGCGAGGTTCATGAACAAAAAAGGCCTGCGTGAAACCTTTTGTCGTGGCTGCAATTTCCTGCAGTATGCTACTAAACCTCCCAAGGTTTTTCTTCTGTGTTGTCTCGATCACTGATAAACAGTCGCTTGCCACTCAGATCCTTGACAAGATGAGGTCTTGCGTGAGATGAAGCCTTCCCTCACCGCAAGCGCCTCCAACACTTCCGAGTTAGTGAGTCCATCAAAAATCACTGCCGACGCTCCCAAATAGTTCCCTTGTACATCTCTTGCCACTGCTGCTGCTGCACCTTTCTCTCTCTTCCTCGCTACTCCTGCGTCAACATTTATTTTCGCCACTCCGACAGGAGGAGGGATCGAGGCGAGTCAATTGGAGGGAACCCTCTGTGTGACTCTCTTGTCTTCCCCCTTTTCCTTCGTTTGATCTAGCTCTGAGAGAAAGCTTTCTATGAAATGATGCGTGCTCAATGGGCTCTGGTAGATGTCTTCGTGGATGGACTTTCTCCGTGCATGCCACAGTGCCCACAAAGTCACGCACATACGCGTCAGCTGTTCATGGTTTAGGGCATTCATCATCTCAAACAACCATGTCCGTGCCTCTGGGTCCTACACCGTATGTATATGTTCTACCAGCTCCTCATTAGTGAGAGCTCATACACACCTTGCCATAGTGCGGTCTAAGAGTGAATGTCTCCCGCGCCACAAATGCCACACGCACTTGACGGTGAGATATGGCGGTGGTGCAGCACATCCGGCGTGGGCAGAGACTGCTTGGCCAAACGCCATAGAAACACCTTGAGTTTTGACAGTACTCTAATATGCCAAAGTCTGGTCCGGCTCTTCTCATTGCCTCTAATATCTCACCTTGCTGCAGACTCCTCCAGCCACGCCTCCCGCTTTTGCTTTGTGCTGGATAACATTTTGTAAGCCGATCGTACGTTAAATAAGCCCCGCTTGTCATAGTGTCATGCCCAAAAATTGGGCTACAGCCTCGTACTGATCGGAATAGATTTGATCACCTCCACGTCCATGGGGAGAAAATATTAGTTGAGCCTTGTCATATCCCACTGCCGTGAAGATTGGTCTATTAAATAGGCATAGGTGGCTCATTCTCCGTGCATGATATTGGCCTCCAAGTTCCATCTCTAGGCATCCAGTTATCGTTCCATGGATTAGTATTGGGATTAGTATTGGTATACGTCCCGATACGCCTGATCAATCCTTGCTCAAGTACTGCACTGCCTTCAATTAAAGATCTCCAAATGCGAGAGCGGTGGGCCCCCAACTCGGCTGTCAGAAACTCAATTTACGGAAAGTATATTTCTATTAGGACTCTGGAACTTAGGTCTCCGGATTCTGATGTATGCGTCGGCCCTGACGAGCGAGGAGCGTAAGGTTAAAAAGTTCAATATCCCGAAATCCAAGCCCTCCAAGAAATTTAGGTTTTTTCATTTCATTCCACCCCACCCAACACATTTTCGTCTTTCCTTACTTTCTTCCCCACCAAAAATTCCGGATCAAAGAGTTGATATGCTGGCATAAACATTGCGGTATTTGAAGCATGCCATCGAGTACGGCGGAATCGTCAGTGCCAGTGATTTTATCAAAACTTCCTTGCCTCCCGCCGACAAGCATTATTGCTCCATCCACCCCTGTACCCTCTTCCATATTCTGTCTTTCAAATATTTAAACACACCATTTGATGAGCGTCCAACAACTAAGGGCAGACCCAGGTACTTCACATTCAACGTCTCACTATGAACTTCAAGTATAGTCTTCATCTCTTCCTTTATTTCTTCCGAATAGCGTTTACTAAAAATTATAGATGATTTGTTCAGATTCACCCGTTGTCCAGATGCACCACAATACGCATCCAAAGTGTCTCGGGCCTCCCGAGAACTCTCTCCATTTGCTTTAGTTAACAACAAGCTATCATTCCTAAAAAGAAGTTGGTTTACTGTCAGGCCAGTAGGAGCGATCTATAAAACTTGTAGACTCGATGATACACTCTGACTTTCAAAAGTCACGACATGCCCTCTGCTGCTAACAAGAACAAATAAGGCGAGATTGCGCGAGGGTTTAAACTCCGAGCGCTCTTAATCATCTTTACCCAATCACGATGGAATCCCAATTTGAGCATGATAGCCTCAAGATATTCCCATTCCACGCGATCGTACGCCTAGTGCTCCAAACCTATGCTTGACAGCCTTGTTCAGATTCATAAAATGCAGACACTCATATACTGTAATAATATTATTGGTTATAATTCTGTCTGGAACAAAAGCGGACCGCACCTCTGGGATGATCTCCGAGAGCACCCTTTTCAGCCTACTAACCTTTTATTTCTTACTGTATGCTGCAGTGCATACTTCTATACGAAAAAGGCCTGGTTTGGGCTCGAATTCTGTTATTTCCTTTTTGAGAATGGCCGCTGGGTCTTCCCTTTTCTTCTTTAGTGGGCTGCTATGTAGGCTGCCCGATGAAATCAAATATATTCTATTCGGTCCAGCCAGCGCTATAGGCTACTAAAGCCCACTTTAGTCCATGCGCGCACGACTAAAAATTTCACTGGCAGCGGCGGCGGCACCAGCGACAACGGCGAGCCGGCGACGCGACGGTCGCTGGCGGAGCTCGATATGCACATAGCGTACGCACCCCGCGGGCGGATTTCGCGACTGTGTAATCGTTCATGAATTCCTTATCGGCGAAGCGAAGGTCACGGGCGATGGGGGAGAGAGACGGACGGTGACGAGGGAACCGTAGATCGAGGAACCGCACTGGTTTGGTGTTCGTGATCCAAATTCTAGTCTAAGCCGAGCCGTCGGCAGGCGAGATCGGCGTTGTGACGCTGTCCGGGGCAATGTTTGTCTTGTTCTAGGTACGCACCGCAACCGAGCACCCAGTCGTGCAATGTACTCCGATTCAGTGCATAGATTTGTCTTCTCTTACTAGCTAAATGCTCGTGATTTGTTCCGGAAATTATTCGTTTTCATATATTATCAGTTGTTTAAATGCTTGTGCCACCATAGGCCCTAATATCGTGCATAATACAATAAAAATATCTCTAAAATGTACATCGATCAGATCATTTTTTGCCAAATATCTAAAGTACACATCCGTTGAATAAAAAAAATCTAAAATAAACACATCCGGTGAATAAAGCTCGCAGTGCAGCTTCCTCTTGGACTTATTTTTGGTTGTTCCCTTATTGCTATCTTTTGTTACACTAATTGAACTTGACTTATTTGCACCGTTGAAATCATGTTATGTTTTTTTGTAGTTACTGTGAATGTAACGACTTTTATTCATTCATTATTCATGGAGGTTGTAGTATTGGGAATATTTAGTTTCAGATTAAATGAGTCTGACATACCGTTTGAACATATTTGGAATACTCAACACAAGTAGTAGATTGAGCAGAGTATGCGATTACACACACAAGCATGAGATCCTACATGAGAATATAGACTAAGATTGTGGAAGCCCACTTCCACCCTAGCGGTGGAAGCATGGGTTACAACTAATATCTGCCATCATGGGACATGTAGAGTGAAACTTGGGGTGTGATTATTGTTGCAGTGCACTGCTCCATCTTTCAGTCTTTTTGTCACATTTGTATATGGTACTTCCTACCATTGCTTATTTTTGGCAGGAAGATTTGTTCTTGCTTACCATCTTCGCGTGGGTTCAACTTTTGATCTTGATTGAACGTTGTGTTGTATGCCCGCTTTGTGAGACTCTTAGTTTTTGTTATTAGTCACGCACTATCATACTGCCGTGCAGAGTCGCACCCATCCTACAACCGTACGTGGTTGCTCTGCCTAGCCCAAGGCAGGACCATTTGACCTAGGCTGCCTAGATCAAGTTCATGACACAGATAGGCTTAGCATAAACCTAAAGTTTTGAAAGTTTGACCTATTGGCATGACTTCTTTTGCCCGCCCTTTCTTGTTACCACGTTTGTGGCATCCTGGGCCAAGGCTTAAAAGAATCGGATAGACTACCTATATTAACATAATGCATCTTATTTTTCGGAAGATCATCACGCACACATGTGAGGACAAAGTGCGTTGGAAATACTTGTGTTTGTCTATGGGGCCAGTTTAAAGATCGTAGAGAGCTGCCACGAATAACTATTTCCAAATAACTATCTCCAGCCCGGGAGGGTGTACTAGTGTTCCATGCTTAGGGTCCAAAGCATGACAAGAGCAATGCTCAAGTCTACTATCCACTCTATAGCTTTGAGCAACAAATAATATCATTAGGTTTCCATTTTTTCTTCCAACGAGTAATGACATGTTGGCTCTATCCCCCTTATCGCAATTATTAGTTGGATTTCTTTCACCAACATATCTTTGCAGAATTATCATAGCCATCTTCATTGGTTCCATGTTTGTCGTTGTACATTGTTAGTTTTGTTTATAGAGAACATGGTAAGAAGATTTGCACATCTTTTCATAGTCGCAACTTCATGGAGAGGCCAAGGACCAAGCACGACACACACAACATGAAAGAAACTAAGCCTACAACACATACAATGCTCCTTATCTGCTTTGGTAGAACACGTGAATGAAAGATCGCATGTCCTGGAAGACCCTAGCGGTCCTCTCAAGCCAAAGTGGACGAGATCATTAGGCCAACCATTGAGCCATAAACTCAATTCTTGTCTTTGAAGACGCACTTTCGGGTCACCTATCACCAGTCCTTTATGGTTTGAAGCTAAGGGAGGGTGGAGGGTGACGACCAAGGTCAGCCCACTCTTTCTAAATGGAACATTGCCCCTAGAGGCCCGCACTAGGTCAAAACAGGCAAAGAAGGTGCTTCAACCAACACCCTTCATAAAAAAAGTAATGTCAAGGCATAGAAAAGAATCGAGAATGGCACTCCTCAATAGTGCCACGGCCATTGCCCTGAAAATTATCCGAGGATCGAAGGGTTTCCGTCAAAGAAGAGAAAAACTCATGAAGGTCGGTATCATTCGGGTGCCACCCTGAGCGGATCGCCAACCCCGTATTGGTTAAATAGGCAAAGAGCAAAGTGGCGCATGTGCTCGGACTTCATCGTCCTCAACAAAGCATCCCCGAAGGAAGATTGCCCTCTCCGCAAAAGTAAGTAAAACACATAACAAGATGATCTAATAGTAACAATTCTAGTCGATCTAATTGAATTATTTTGTGTGATTGTACCAACTGTAATCGCTACATATGGAACTAATTATGAATTCTCACGGGACAAGATTCTACTTGCTTTTGCGGCCTCTACAAGTTTTCCGTCATGCCTACTTCGGATGTACCGTTATGGCTAATACATGGAAATATTTCCTTGGGGTTGCAGTCATGTCAGTCTCAACTACGGAAGATGCAAGCCTTGTCCTATGATGTGAGAGCCACCTAGGATCGTCAACCAGATGTTTCCTTAAAAAGCTTTCTTCAGAAAGATCAAATAGGTCGGGAACATATGTTACGTTTACAAACATTGTGTTGTAATCTTGAATAACTTATCTAGTTGAGTAACTATGTTCACTTGTGAAATTCAATAGAAGATAGAATTGAAGAGTTGATGATGTTGTCAAGAGGAAAATTGTCACTAGAAGGAAACTTAAGTTTGGTGATTTGAATAATACCTTTGGATGTATAACCTAATGTAAATGTTGAGGGAAATGAGCTCTCATGTCATGTACCAAAGTCCTTCCTTGTGATCCATTTGAAGAGGTATTTTATTCTTTATTTAAATCATCATCTAGAATATCCCTCTTTACATTTAGCTAAAAAAATAACACGAATTTCATCGATAAAACGTCAAGGTACACGAAATTATGGAAACCTGCTTCGATAGAAAGCAAGAATTCTAGCCTAGGACATCCCCTCTTCGCTTATTTAAAGAATACATCCTCCATGAAGAATAGAGGAGTTGGCTTAATGATGATAGTTTATGTCAAGCTTCATGCACTAGCCAATACAATCAAAAGTCAAAACTGATGGAAAGGGCCAGTACAATCCACATATACACTTCAACACCCCCTCTCACGTGTGACACAGAAATTCAACACGTCCAAACCGGAAGAGAGCTCAAGTTGTCTTTACATGGACAAAGAGGGAGCAACAACAATATTTAGATAAATTGCCAAAGTCAGGACTTGAACTCGAGACCTTGTGCTCTGATACCATGTCAATCTTCATGAACTACCCAAAGAAACTAAAAATTTGAACCGATGGAAAGAGCTAGTACAATCCACTTATACACTCAACACCCCCTCTCACGTGTGATGCGGAAAGTCAACACGTGCAATCTGGAAGAGAGCGACAACGCGCGAGTCTCAGAGGTATGGCTCAAGAGGCCGATGTGTGGACAAAGAGGGGACAACAATAATTTTTAGATAAGTTTGAGAAATCCAGGACTCGAACTCGAGATCGTGGGCTCCGATACCATGTAAAGATTCATGCACTTGCCAACGTAATAAAGGACATAACTCTGGACTCCTACAAAAGTTACAAAATCCACAACACTATCTCGGCTATGTTTTAAAAAAGGCTTCTTAAAAAAAGGTAGACAGTCTATAATACCAATGCTATTTATGGAACATACCATCTATGTTGTTAATGTTGCTATGCCATAATTGCATCATTTCTAGACCGTTTGTTTTCAAGTGAGCCAAAAACCTAATCCAACATGCTAAATGTTGCTCAGCTAGCATGAAAAAATGAAACTATGTCGCACTAAAGATTTTACTACACCCACTCATTAAGGACTTCACATCCACATTAGCATCACATGCGCCTCCATGTACATGCGCCATCGAAGACCATTCCTTGAAAGATGCAACCTTGCTCGATTGTAAGTTCAATGCTCAAATCAGCGCACGATTTATGTAGGAATTGCACACCTGAATACGTCGGAGCACATTGTGGCTAGATTCTTTTGAGCTCATGATACTCGAGGACCAAGATGATTGGAACTCTGGGGTGATTTGATTCCTCCTGTGATCCTAGACTAAAAACTTAGAACTTGGTCCTGCCAGGTTTAGTTTAAAGATCATTCACGTAGGTGGACCATTATGAACCCGTGAGATTTTGCGAAAAACTAACGAAATTTGAGCTGAACTGTATCGGTGCTAGTCCTTTTCAAATGGCTACTAAAAATATTTGTGTTTTCCAGGATTCGAACTCATGTTGCATGGATAGGTTGCAGAGTTACTAATCTAACATAACCAAGTTGGCATCATGGGTTTGTTGCCTAGTGCCTATATGTTTATTTTATCAAACATACGACACTACTACGTAGGGCGGCTAGGTTAGGGCCAGACTGAGCCATGGCCCGCCCAGAAATTATGAGGAAACATAATCTACACCAATATAACGTTAGCCATAGTGAACAAACCAATCCTATTAGAAGACCACAAAATTGCATAAATAAAGCCCATTGGCCAGGAAATCTACGTTAGTTGCTCATTTTGTCTCCTTGTTGGGCCGGCTCGACAAGGATTCTAAACAAAATTTGTGAGCTTGGCTCGCCCATCTCTATCCCTTTAGCTCCGCCATTGCTACTAAGAACAATTCTATAAGATTTCTAACAAAGCGTTAGTTTATAATAGCTCCGTGTTTATTTCATTGTATAGTTTATTGCACTCAGCGTAAAGCTACGTAACATTGTAACAACCCAAACAATATTCAGGAACTCCACCGGCACACATGTGATAGTTAGTCTTCTCATGCTGCAGGTTGTATACGATTTTTCTCCATGGAGAGGGGATGCATAAAGGAATCTGCCACCTCATGCTGAAATTATGTGCATCAAATTGCTAATTTAGAATTTTCAAAATGATTAGAAATCTTTAAAACGATTAGCGATTTGTCTCCCACCGCTAAGTTAATATCAATGAGTGCATCAAAACAAGATCCCCTCTTGTTATGGTTCAACAATTTTTCTGGTTGGCACTTTGCCAGGTTACAGTACCATGGTACCCATGTTAGGACAATGTGTATGGTTACTACATAATAATTTATATGTTTTTAGACATGGAATGTTACACATAGCTAGAGAGTTAGTACCGTGTCTATCAACAGGAGATCATATCATACAATAGAATTATTGTCATGCAAGTGTTATGTGGGTGGCGAGCGATGTTCAGTAACATGGAAGCTAAGTTACTATAACTTGATAACCAAGTGGCTATAACCTAGTAAGTGACTACAATCAGACAAATACTAATGGAAAAAAGTTGTCGAAGCACGTCGACATGATATCTAGTTTCGCAGTTCTTGTCGTGACGAAGCCAATGGCAAAAATGGATCGTCAATCGGGTTAACAGTTGGAGAGAGAAATGATTTTGAATTTCTTTTTGTTGATGTCATGTTTACAAACTGCATCACCTCTTGTCCTCTCAATTTTTTTGCATGCATATATGAGGGAGCTTGGTCAGTTGGCGTCAAACGGCAAGATTTATATGTGGTGCTGCTTCCTAGTTAGGTCAAACGATATTTATTTAGGCAAGATGATGTGAAGTATTGTTTATATTTGGGTTGTAGTTAAGTTCTATTTTTGTATGTAATGACAGATGAATACATTATTAGTATTTCACAAATGAATACATTATTAGTATTTCAATACATGCCTTTTCAATGCATTTATTTTGGTAATGGTGAATCAGTTAGGCCCCTTTCATTGTATGCTAATTTTTGTTCTATGATAATTTCCTATCTCCAGACTCAATCTAGCCCTAGAAGCGAGATTGGGCTAATTGGGTGTGCGGCTGGTTGGAAATTTTGGCCTGGCCATGCTGAAATCTTTGGGCTAAGGTTGTGTTAGGGTTTCTAGAATAACATATTAGAAAAAAATAGCGAGCTAAGGTTCGTCTCTGGCGAGTTAGCATCAAGCCATCAACTCTGTTTTTTCTCGGATACATTGTTTGCTTAATGGAGTCTATGGCTTGGTGTGTCAATGGTCAGGGTTAATGGGCTTAGTGCATTTGATGGCCAGCAAAGACATGGGACTAGGTAGGCTGACTCCTAATTCACGAACAAGCTCAATACCCACTTATACATAATCAAGGAAAATTTCAGGCCCATAGCCCTAGGTGCTTGGGGCCCAGCTCCACCTCCTATTTAATTCCAGCCTCCTTGATTTTGTCGTTGCCCTACCTCTCACCATTTTGCCCCCCATCACCGCCGCCGCATCCGGGTAGGCCCTCTTGTCTCTTCCTTGCCAACCACACTCCTTTGCGTTACCCCTACTTGGGCCATGGTTGCTTTGTTTCGAGGTATTATATTCTAGCTCTAATCGCCCATCTATAGGTGATCTCCACATCATCTTCATAATCTTCATTCAGCAACTAGCCAACCGAGACATAAGATCGATGTTTGATAAACATCTAAGTTGTCTTGACTTCATGATTCTCAACCTGAAGGAGGAGGCAAGTTGATATTTACTTTAAAGACAAATTGTTAGTTCTTATTAGATGGGGGCATCATCTGATGGTATGGGTTAGGTTTAGGGTTCCGCTGAGCGGCGTTGACCTAGTGGTGGTAACGCTGGTTGATACTGGCATGTAGGTTGGGGTGAGGGGAGGGGGGAGATGACTGTGGAGGTAGGCATGGTTTTCAAGGCGTCCCTGAGGCGTCGCGTAGGCGAGCTTAGGCGTCAAGGCGCTCCCCCTCCGCCTCAGAAAAAAGACTGCTTTGGGCGCCTAGGCGGCTAAAGCGTCCGCTTAGTCGTCCCCTAGGCGACAAAGCGCCTCCCCTCTGCCTTAGGATGACTTACCGCCTTAAAAACCATGGAGGTAGGATAGTGGGCGAGGGATCTGAGTGTTGTGCCAGAGTCAACCTATGGAAACTTGATCACGTATGTGCTAACCTCAACTCTCACAATTTTTGAAGTAGATCGCAGTCTTTTTTTTTCATCCTGTTCCATCTCAATGTAAAAATGAGCATGTTTTCGAAAATAATAATGCTCTGAAAACTTTGCAATCTACATCGGTTGGAGCAAATTATGGCACTTTACTGAGATAGCATTCATAGTTGACTAATTGCTGATGTACGCTCTGTACAATAGTGTAGTGTTACACTGTAAGGAATAGTTCTCTGCAAAAAAGCAACCAGAGATTTATTTTGTTGTTGTGTTGTCTTGAAACACTGTCTGTTGTAGATTTTTTTTAGAAATGGGAGCCTGGGCCCCGGCCTCTGCATCAAAATAATGCATACAGCCGGTACTGTCCTTTATAGAAATATGGAGGCTGGATGCAACCGGTTGTTGGCTTTAGTCCGGGTCATCCTTACCTCCAACGGATGGCAGCATGATCTCAGAATTTGTGCTTCGTAGTGGACTATGGTCCTTTTCATGTTATTTTTCTTTCCATAAGAATGTTTTACTGAGGCCACTGGTATTGTAATACTCTTTATATTTATGCTAATAAAAGCCGCATGCATCTACCCGATGCAGAGGCTGGGGCTCTACCTCCGTTTCCAAAAAAAAAAAAAAAAGCCGGTACTGTCTGTTGTAGATAAAATTTACTTTGTACTCCCTCCGTTCCAAAATGTAAACCTTTTTAGCAAACTGTTTTAGCTCACTAAAAAGGTTTACATTTTGGAACGGAGGAAGTAGAAAGTTATCCATCTTTGTGGTCCACTGAGCAGTGAGAAATCTATTACATAGAGGTAACATATGGACTGAATTTCCCCTTGAAACTACCGTATGGTCCTGAGTTTGTTGCCGCTCTTGTCATTGCTATTTTACCTTTTTGGATGTATTTGCACCATGAGTGATTCTTGTTATGGTAATGAAACATTGCCCTTTTCAGGATGATGCAGGGAGTGAAGTGTTGATTCCAGATAATCAGAAGGTGCCTACAAATGCTGACACCCATATAGATCAATTTCTGCCTGTGCAGTCTTCTTCTGCCTCTTCAAGGAGTGCGCTCGAGAGTTTTGCCGAGCAACACCCCCAAATCACAATGCCAAAGGATGATGTTCAAAATTTTCCTGCACAGTCTTCATCATCTTCTTTTTCTTCAAATAATACAGTCAAGATTTTTGCGGAGACGGTAGCGATCCAGGAGTCATGTCTTCGTGCATTGATTGACCCAGACCAGGAACTTGCCTACAGACTCTGGTGTCAGTCCCTTGATGCTATGAAGAATCACTATGCTCCTGAAGTTGAGAAGGCATTATCTCAGCAACATCAGCCAAGTACAAATGCTCCTGGAAATGGAGGAGTTCCTGATTTTTCTCAAATCCAAGATTCCATTGGCGGACTGAGCAATATTCATAATTCTGGCAGTGTAGTATCCAATGAGGTTGATTCCCTTCTTCAGCAGATCAAGTATCCATCGAACCATGCTGTGCGGCTTATTCATATCAAGGGTCACGTACATGCTATCAGGTGAACATAACACATTTAACCCCCAGCTTCATAATTATTTGGTTATCATGTTATCTGAACTCTGAAGTACTAAGCTGTAGTTTCAGTCCGTATGTCCATAAGGTTATTCACTTGCAACCCTATACTGCTAAGGCATCCATTACCCTTTGCTGTACTTGACATGCAGTGTTGATCCAATTGGGAGCCGCTTTATACTGAAGAAACTTGACACAGCAACTACTGGAGAGATAATTATGCTCTATAACGAAATCACGCCTCACATCTGCACACTGATCATGAATGTCTTTGCCAATTGTGTCATCCAGAAGGTTTCTTACTCCAATTCCTGGACTTTTATAACTTGTCTTTGATGATGCAAGCATAAACTCCTGTACTTACCTTCTATCATTTTTTTCATCAGCTTCTTGATCACGGACCACCAATCTACATTAGGAAACTCATCGATAATCTAATGGGTCATGTGTTAGGCCTAAGCCTTCAGCTCTATGGCTGTCGAGTGATCCAGAAGGTAAACTGAACATTGTGCCTTTTCTAACATTTCAGGTTGGAAAGAATTAAGACGTGTCTGTAGATTGCGAAGTTGCGCTTATTATATTTTTATAGGAGGCCTCCGCTGTAATGTTCATATAAGCTAGAAAATAAATTTTTTTTAATTCTCTTGGTAATGTGTGCTCCTTATCTTAGATAGCTTCAGCTGTAAATATCATACCATGTGAGTTGCATAAATTGGTCTAAGCTGATTATGTTTGTTCCTAGTTAAGTTTGTAGCATGATATGCCATATTGTTTCGCGGTGCACTTGATCACTAAAAGGGTGTCTCCCTCCTTCAGGCTTTTGAAATATCCGACATTGATCAGAAGATAGAGATGGCCAAGGAGCTTGGTAGCAACCTGCTGAAATGTATTTGTGACCAACATGCAAACAGCGCCATTCAGAAGTGTATAGAGTTTGTGCCACCACAGCATATCCAGTTCGTGTATAGAATCTTATGCGGGAAGGCGAAGATGCTATCCTCCCATCCTTTTGGATGCCATGTCATTCAGGTTGTTAGATTGGAAATTTGGGCGGCTGCTTCCTATCTTTTGACGCTTGTTTATATCTGTTCATCACTTATCCCCTTTTTGCGATCTTCGCAGAAAGCGCTGGAGTTCTGCAAGGATCCGCAAATCATGCATGTGCTTGTCACGGAGATTCTTGAGTGTGTCAACGAGCTGTCGGTAGACCCGTACGGAAACTACGTTGTCCAGGTAAAAAGCATGGAGTGATTTGCACAGTTGGTGAAATAATAATCCCTAGCTCAGGGAAACGGAGTGACTTTGACATGTTGCAGTACATTGTGGAGCATGGACGGCCCCGTGACCGACAAATCATGGTGCTGAAATTTGAGGGGCGGGTAATGCAGATGAGCCACCAGAAGCACTCGTCCAACGTCATCGAGAAATGCCTAATCCACGGCAGCTTCCAGGAGCGCAAGCTGATCATAGCCGAGATTCTCCATGCCGGGGGCTGCGTAACCGCTGATCATCTGCTGGTCTGCCTCTTAAGATGTTGCAATATCCATTGTTGGCGTGCGTAGCAAGATGTATATAGTACATGACTAATGTTGTGTGGTGCATGCAGGGTATGATGATCCACGAGTACGCCAACTATGTGATACAGAGGATCATGGACGTGGCACAGGAGTGGCAGATCAACGTGATTGTGAACCTGGTGAGGCGTAACGTGGGCATGCTAGCCAAGTACCCCCACGGGAGGCACGTGATGGCGCAGGTGGAGAAGCTCCTCAACGCTAGGGCTGGGTTGCCCGCGGGCTATGCTGCACCGGCACCACCCCAGTTCCCCTAGACGCCTGCCTTGCCTGTGTCTCCTCTTCCTTCCTTCCTGAAGCTGTGGTGATTTGCAGTAGTTGAACTATATGCTGAACTATGTTGCTCTTGTTTTCCCGGTTACGCGAAACTAAACTCTGTTGTTTCCGTGTAAGCGGAGAAGTGAACTACATCTTCCGCTGGTCTTAAGACTTGTCAGGTCTGTCGATTATGTATGAGACTATGCACCATTTCCTCAGAACTCAATCAATTAAGTTTCAGACTTGTTGGGAGACTTGTTGGGAGAGTGGATGTACAAACCCAACACCCAAGTTCAAGTCCTCACGGATGCGAATTTAGGTTCCTATTTATACTTGAGGATTAGGCCTTCCTGTTACTCATGCAATTTATCCTGAGAATCAGACTTGATTTATAATCAAGATAAAAATTCTGATACTCATGCATATATGGCTATGTGCATCCCTAATTGGTGCAGAGGCCGGGGAAGTGAAATTCTCCCCCCAAAGTTTAGGCATTAATTGTCACGAAAGACAACTCAGATGCATGTTGTCGCCACCATGCATGCGTCCAATGCTCCGTCAAGACTGCGCGGCGCGCGATGAGGCGATGAGCGGGTCTCCAACTCAGGCGACTCCAGCGGCGGCGCTCCCGGCGGGGCGGGGTCGCCGGCTTACTCTAGCGCCGGGGCCCTTGGAGGCGCAGTCTCCTTGCCCGACGGGCTCTCGGTTCGAGGCGTTACAACTGGCTGGCGTCGAGGCGACGGCGTTCTCTTGCGGCGAGGATGGCCTGGCGGAGATGCGGGAGGTCAGTCGAGAGGAGATTCCCTGGCCGGCGGTAAGCGACGAGGTCCAGGCGGCGGAGTTTTGGAAGGGCGCTGGTTTCCCCACCGGTGCATCGCGCTTTTGGGAGAAATCTCCGTGCGGCTCTGCGGCTACTGATGAGGCGGCCGTGCCGATACTGCCGACGGCGAAGCCAGCCGGGTCGGGTGGTTCCTCGCAGGCGATCGTTCTCCGCACGACGCCGGTTCGACTTGGATGGCGAGGTCCTATGCCGCGCCCCCGGATCACGCCTCTGCCATGCTTAGGGGATTTCTTCCCCGAGGAAGAGCGTTCGTGTGAAGGGCGAGGTACCAGTGCCGCCGGCGGCGAGATTGATGAGGGCGAGTCTGATCCTGGTTTCGTGGATCGCAGCGGGACCTCCGCGGTTCAAAAATCTGTGCAGCGTGGGCCCGACGTGCATGGCCTCGGTCCACGAGTAAGTCCTTGGGCGTACTTCGAAGAGGCCTTCAGCTCTTCCTCGATTCGGAACAGAACGCGTTCGAATGCTCCAGGCGCGGCGGCTAGGGTTCCGTCCACATCGTCCTCGCCTCCATCGTGTCATCCGTCTACCTGGGGCAGGGGGAGATCGTACAACGACGTCCTCCGCGCTCCGAGTCCGATGGCGGCCCAACAGGGGGAGGCTGCTCTCCCGGGGATGCGGCAGCAGCCGGTTCCGGCGGGTGGGCGCTGCCGCGGTCCAGTCGCTGGGCGGGGAGGCGCACCCCAAGGTCGTGCACCCGGGGGGCCGCCCACGTGTGCTCCTGTAAGTCTCCCTTCGGCTCAGGAAGTGGCGAGACACCGCATCCAGTGACGACCGCGGCGATTGGTCCTTCTCCGGGGCATGCTACGACGACGGTTGCGCAAGGGGTCGTGGCGGCTGCTGCACCGGGGGTTACTGCGTCGACTGCGGCTGGTGCGAGTGGTTCTGGGGTTCTCACTGCTGTGGTGACCGGCGCGTTGCAGGGTGATCTTCTATTGCCCCCAGCTTCGTGGTCGGTGCAGCGCCGGCGGCGGGTACCAAGAAGAGGAAGAACAAGAAAAAGATGATCGTTCAGACTGCAGGATATGTAGGTTCCTCACATGGAGTCGTTCTTGCGGAGGGTGCTGCAGCATTACCGATACCGATGGTCGAGAAGACGGTGATTACTACCAATGTTCCCGGAGGGGTTGATGTTGCGGTGGCTCCAACTGCGAAGAAGACGAGATGCTAGAAGTGCGAGGTGGATACGCACGCCACCAAGGACTGTAAGGTGGAGCATTACTGCTACATTTGCGACAATAATAAGGATCCGTTGAAGAAATGTCCCACTCTCAAGGTTCCAAAGCCTTCGGTCTTCATTGCGGGGATTGGTAGAACACACACCATGTTCTCTCAATTCCCTGATAGCCTGTACAAGGATCTGGGGGATTCGTCTGATCGACCTATTGCATTGGTGACGTTGGTAGCTACCGCCGCGACAGCTAGACAGGTGGAGATGACGGTTGCCCGTATGAGCTCTGTTTCTAGGTGGAAGTGGGAGGCGTTACCCTCTGGTGATAATCTGTTCAAAGTGGCCTTCCCTTCGGTGGCTGAGTTGGATAGGTTTGATGGCATGGACTTCGGTGTTCCTTCACAGTCAACGCGATTACTGTTTAGTAAGTGGAGGCAGCAGGAGATCGAGCCAGTTCTAGAGCTGTTTGAGACCTGGGTAGACGTGTAGGGGGTGCCGCACTCGTTGAGACATTTTCTTGGGCTGTGGGCAGTCGGGAGTCTCATTAGTAGTACTCTCGATGTAGATCTTTTTACTCTACGTCGCAGAGGTATTATCAGACTCTGGTCGGCTCTGTCTGATGAGGATGTGTTTAATAAGTTGGACGAGGTGGGATCTTATGTCAGTACAGACGACGTGTTGCGGAAAAAAGGGTATTCGTTTACTTTTAGACCGGAACCGGAGAGCTTTGATGCTGAGACTGATTTTGTGCCATTTATATGGGACCATAAGGTACATTCCGAGTCCAGGCAGTCTAGGGCTAGTTGATATGGAGTTGGACTCCTAGATTGGCCCGATCTTCACGAATCGACGAAGAACGAACGAGGAACACTAAGAACGGTAAGAACACGAGATGGGGAATCGAGGGGGAACGTGGGGGAACGCGGGGCAACACACAAATCGGGATAAATCGCAAGAACCGAAAGATCCAACTTCCCGTCAACTAAGCCCCGAGGGTCGCCTACGGAACAATCGATCCAACTGAACTCACCTTGATACAAACCGTCTCACACCCGTAGCCGGTACCACTACGCCAATAGAACCTCAAGATAACGAGAGGAAGATTGGACAACTCTTGACTGAAACCCGATAGGGAGAGGACAAGTAGTTGGGATGTGCCTTGATACGATCCTCGACGAAGTCGGAGGAGTAGCCTTGATACGTTCCTCGGTACACACCGGAGGAGTAGTTCCTCAAAGAGGGATACAAGAGAGCTGAGCTCCAAATGTTCTAAATTCAACTCTAAAACCCTAGATCTAGCTTGGGTCGTCCTTATATAGCCGGGGGTCGAAGCAGGTGAAAACGGGGTCGAAAAGGCGTCATTTGCGTGCATTTCGGGTCCACCCCGGCCTGGGGCCAGGGTGGGAGCAGGGGCCGGCCTGGAGGGGGAGGACGGCCTGGGGTTGGGGTGGGAAGGAGGGAGGCCGGCCTAGAGGCCGGCCGGCTCTGGAGGGGATCCGGCCTGGGGCCGGGGTGGGGAAGGGGCAGGCCGGCCTGGAGGCCGGCCCCTTCTGTGGGGTGTCCGGCCTGGGGGGAGAGGAGGCCGGCCTGGCCGGCTCCCGAGGCCGGGGAGGGCTCTTTCCCCCCTATCTTCTCCGCCGAGACTCCGATTGCGATGTCGTTTCTTCCGCCCTCCTTCGTATCTTCTTGCGCACGTTCTGGGTGCTTTCCGGGGCCTCCGTGGTGGGTTTGAACCTGAGCACGCAAAGTGTGGAACCATGAGGTAGCGCACCATCCTCCACATGACCGGAAGTATAGAACGAGAGGAGAGAGTTCACCTTATCCTGGATGGCCTTTGCGCGTGATCTTGTCATCGGTGCACTTGGTGGAGTTGGGTGGGCTACATCATCCCCCCCCCCCCCCCCTTGAAAAAGAGTCAACCTCGACTCGGCGTCGTCTTCATCACTTGGGTATCCATGGAAGGGAGAGAGGTCCTTGACATTGAAGGAGTTGTGGACGAGGTACTTGGATTGCGGTAAGTCGAGCTTGTAGGCGTTGTTGTTGATGCGTTTGATGACCTTGAAGGGGCCGTCGCCTCTTGGCTTGAGCTTGGAGTTGCGCTCTTCGGGAAAATGGTCCTTGCACAAGTGTAGCCACACGAGGTCACCTTCTTGGAACACCATGGGTTTCTTGTGCTTGTTCATGATAGCGGCTCGGTGCTCGGAATGCTTCTCAAGCGTAGCTCTTGTGGAGTCGTGTAGCTTCTTGATGTAGTCGGTGCGCTTGTCGATGTCCATGTTTGCACGCTCGCGTAGAGGCAAAGGGAGTATGTCGAGGGTGGTGTTGAGGTTGAAGCCGTAGACGATCTCGAAGGGACTCTTCTTGGTAGCTTGATGGAGAGCACGGTTGTAGGAGAACTCGGCGTGTGGGATGCATTCCTCCCAATTCTTCAAGTTGGGCTTGATCAATGCTCGAAGTAGTGAAGAGAGTGTGCGGTTGACGACCTCGGTTTGTCCATCCGTTTGTGGGTGATAGGCGGTGGAGAAGAGTACTTGGCCATCAACATCTTCCAAAAGTAGGAGGTGAACTTGACGTCGCGGTCCGAGACAATGGAAGTAGGTACACCATGTAAACGCACAATTTCCCTGAAAAACAAAGTAGCAACATGTGAAGCATCGTCGATTCGGTTGCAAGGAATGAAGTGTGCCATCTTAGAGAAACGATCCACAACTACAAAGATTGAATCCATGTTGGTTTTAGTTCGTGGGAGGCCTAACACAAAGTCCATGCTAATATCACTCCAAGGTGCATGTGGGATAGGTAATGGCATGTAAAGACCATGGGGGTTGGAAGTGGACTTAGCTCGGAGGCATGTAGAACATCTCTTGACGTGTCTCTCAACTTGATGCTTCATCTTGGGCCAATAGTAGTTGGTGGAGAGCATGGCATAGGTCTTGTCGCGTCCAAAGTGTCCCATGAGACCTCCTTCATGTGATTCCTTCAATAACAACAAACGAAGAGAGGACTCGGGGATACACAATTTGTTAGACTTAAACAAAAACCCTTTGTGAAGATAGTAATCATCAAAACCTTGGTTAGGCAACCATTTCTCAAAGATAGGACCAAAGAAAGTATCGGAAGCATATAAGTCTTTGATCTCATCCAAACCAATCACATTGATGTCAAGACGTGTAAGAAGGCATCCTTTCCTAGACAAGGCATCGGCTACCACATTCTCTTTACCTTTCTTGTACTTAATGACATAAGGAAAAGATTCAATGAATTCTATCCACTTAGCATGCCTCTTGGTCAAATTGGTTTGGCTTTTCAAGTATTTCAAAGATTCGTGATCGGAATGAATGACAAATTCTTTTGGCCAAAGGTAGTGACGAATATATGGATCCTGGACCCTGCGAATAAGGACACCCCCTCTCAGGCCCAAGGTTGAAGGCCCAAGAAGAGGAGCCCTTGGAATACTCCAGAAGGCCCACGAGAAGCCCACCTGCACTAACTTGCGGGTTAAGATAGGAAACATGTAACCGACCTAGTTAGAGGTCGAGTCCTCTCCGGGTAGGATTCGAGACCTGGCCACCTATATAAGGCCAGGAGAGCCCCCCGGGAGAGAACCAAGCAACACAATGCCATCAAAGCCTTGAACTCGAGATCTTACTCTCGATTCGAACATCACCATTGTAACCGATCTTTCCGTCAATACAGATCGATAAGAGGCAGGAGTAAGGGTTTTACCTCTACGAGAGCCCTGAACCTGGGTAAATCTCGCCCCCTGTCTAGCCGACGATTCCACCAGCGCTCATGACTTCTCCTAGTCGAAACCCGATAGGGTCACCTAAGGGATATGTAGAGTCAGAGATTCGACAGGTAGTGTTGCCAAACTTCTAGCACTCTAACCAAAGCAAAAAGTTCCTTATCATAGATTGGGTAATTTAGTTTAGCGCCATCAAGTTTTTCACTATGGTAAGCAACGGGGCGTCCGTTTTGCATGAGAACGCCACCAATTCCTATACCACTAGCATCACATTCAATCTCAAAAGTTTTCTCAAAATCCGGTAAGACAAACAAAGGAGCTTCGGTTAAGCATTTCTTAAGTGTGTCGAAAGCTTTTTGTTGCGCATTGCCCCAAACAAAAGGTACATTCTTTTTGGTAAGTTCATTCAAAGGGCAAGCAATAGTTGAAAAATCTTTGACAAAGCGGCGATAGAAACCGGCAAGGCCATGAAAGCGCCTTATCTCACCCACGGAGGTAGGGTTGGGCCAATTCCTAATTGCCTCAATCTTCTTGTTATCTACTTCAATACCATTGGAAGAGATCACAAAACCCAAGAAAACAAGCTTGTTGGTGCAAAAATTGCATTTGGAAAGATTGGCGAAAAGTTTTGCGTTGCGAAGAGCCAACAATACTTGTGAAACATGATCAAGGTGATCTTCCAAAGACTTGCTATAAATGAGAATATCGTCGAAGTAAACCATAACAAATTTGCCAATGAAAGGACGCACAACTTCATTCATGAGGCGCATGAAGGTAGATGGGGCATTGGAAAGACCAAAGGGCATAACAAGCCATTCATACAAGCCAAGTTTTGTTTTGAAAGTCGTTTTCCATTCATCACCTATACTCATACGAATTTGATGGTAACCACTTTTAAGATCAATTTTGGAAAAGATAGTAGCACCACTCAATTCATCAAGCATGTCATCGAGCCTAGGAATAGGATGTCTATATCTAACGGTGATAGCATTGATAGGGCGACAATCCATACACATGCGGGAAGTAGAATCTTGCTTTGGAACAAGGATAACCGGAATGGCACAAGGGCTAAGAGATTCGCGAATGAAACCTTTTTCGAGTAGTTCTTGGATTTGGCGCTCAATCTCCTTAGTCTCCTCAGGGTTGGTGCGGTAAGGAGCGCGGTTTGGAAGGGGCGCACCCGGAATGAGGTCAATGCGGTGCTCGATTCCTCGAAGGGGAGGGAGGCCCGGAGGGAGCTCATCGGGAAAGACGTCTTCAAATTCCTGCAACAAAGGCAACAAAGATGGAGGAAGATTTGTAATGTCGTTAGTTTCAAGTGCTTCCCCTTTGAACAATAGGACAAAGTGAAGTATGGTTGGGTCATCTCGTAGCTCTCGCATCTCTCTTTTGGTGGCAAGTAAGGCAAGGCCTTTGGCAACACTCGGAATTTTCCCACTCATGTTTGGCTTGTGGCTCTCACTCTCTTTTAGGTGGATCACTCGCTCACCACTCATCTCACGAGACTTGAGCTCTTCTTGTTTACGTGCAAGAGTCTTGGCGTTGTCGGCGATCACTTGGCTAGGAGACATGGGACGAAGGACAAATGTCTTGTTATTCCACTTGAAGCTATAGTGATTTGTACGCCCATCATGGATAGCACTCTTGTCGTATTGCCAAGGTCGACCAAGAAGAAGATGACACACGGTCATAGGAACAACGTCACAATCTACCGTGTCTTCATAGGGACCAATCTTGAAATTCACGGTGACCATGTGTTGAATCTTGAAGGTGCCGGAGTCACTAAGCCATTGGAAATGGTATGGATGAGGATGTTGCTTGTAAGGCAATTTGAGTTTGTCGCAAAGCTCTTTGCTAGCCAAGTTGTGGCAACTTCCACCATCGATGATGACCTTGATTGACTTGCCATCAATACCGGCTCTAGTTTGAAAGAGATTGCACCGTTGATCATGCTCATCTTGAGGAGAAGTAGTGAGGACTCTTGTTACCACTAGCGATGGATTCTTGTCCTCATCGCAATACACACTTTCTTCATCATCGTTGGGCACGTCCAAAGAGTTGAGAGCAACTTGATGCAAGGCATAGTATTCTCCTTCGCTCATAGAATCACATTCACCGTCTTGGTTGACAATCATGATCATCTTGTTGGAACATTCAAAGGACTTGTGTCCACTACCACCACACTTGAAGCAAGTAATAGTGCTTGACTTGACTTGAGGAGCACTTGAGGATGAGTTGGAAGGCACTTGCTTCTTGAATGGTTGGGAAGACTTGTTGGGAGCACTAGAGGCTCAAGTGTTGCTCTTGGTGGTAGTTGGAGGAGGGACTTGTGTCATAGGAGATGAAGATGATGGTCTTGAGTTGAAGAAAGCCTTTTGCTTGTTATACTTGAGATCTTCCGCAATTTGACGTTCCGCCTTGAGAGCTTGGTGGACAAGGGCCACAATGTTGTCATACGGTTGATACTCGACGATCTTCCTTATAGGATAGTTGAGGCCATTGAGGAAGCGGGCCATTGTTTGCTCTTGAGATTCTATCACATGAGCTCGAATCAAGGATGTTTCTATTTTCTTGTAGTACTCATCAACGGACTTTACACCTTGACGAAGTTCTTGGAGCTTCTTGAAGAGGTCACGCTTGTAGTGAGGAGGAACGAATCTAGCATGCATGAATTGCTTCATCTCATTCCAAGTGGCAATAGGAGCAATGCGATTGCGGACTCGTTCGGCTTGTAGACGATCCCACCATAAGAGTGCATAGCCTTCGAATTCCAAAGATGCTAGAGCAACCATCTTTTTGTCGGTGAAGTTGTGAATGCCGAAGATCTTGTCAACTTTGAGAGCCCAGGCAAGATATTCTTCGGGATCATTCTCACCATTGAACTTGGGGACATTGAAACGAAGAGCACTCATGTTGTTGTCCTCTTGGGGACGATGGGGACGCTCATGTTGGCGCTCATGGGGGTCTTCATCATAAATGGGAGGTGAATCATCATAGGGGTCATCCTCATTGTCTTGGCGGTGGCGATCATGATGGGGAGGATGACGCCGGTGGTCATTAGGAGGTGGTTGTTGGTGGTGACGGATCCTAGCTTCACGGCGTTCACTATCATCATGGCCATTGTGTTGTTGTCGAGGACGTTCTTGTTCTTGGCGAGGGTGTTGCGGAATCACTTGTTCATATCGAGGGTGTTGAGGATGATCATGTTCTTGGCGGTCATTGTTGTTGGGACGCGCATGGCGCCTAGGTGGCCTTCGATGTTGACGAGCATCTTCCACGAAATCATTGTGGCCATAGTCTTGAGCGTGGCCTTGTGGAGGTGGAGGATGATGGTGTTGTCGAAGGTCCGAGCGTTGCGTTTGTTGAAGAGGGTCACCACGGCCTTGGCGATGTCGAGGTGGTGGTGATGGCGATCTATCCTCATACCAATTGCGTCGCGGAGGTTGTTGAGGTTGTGGGGGAGGTGTTGGTGGTTGTTGAGGTTGTCCACCCTCCTCCACGTTGTGGCGATCATGGCAACGAGGTTGGTGAGGATCTTGATTGCGGTGGCTTGAGCGACGAGACCTTGAGGACGATGATGAATGACGACGATTGGCAAGATTAGCCAAGTTGATGTTGATGCGCGCCATTTGATCATTCAATCGAGCCTCTTGCTCTTGGATTCGACGCTCATAGCGTTGCAACCCGTCCTTGACGAGTTCGCGGAGTTGGAAGTGGTCATTGTGGGTGACGAAGTTGGCGTAAGCATTGTCGTTGTAGAATGGATTGCCTTCGTCTTCCGAGCTCGGACTTGTGAATACTCCTTCCCTAGCCATCTCAAAAACACACACAAGGGTGATATTGAAGAAATGGACGCCTCAGTTACTCAACGTTACCTTTCTTGGTCGTATTGAGGCTAGTGGACGAGCCTAGGTGTAGGGCGGTATATCAAGAGCGAATCCAAAAAGATCGAAAGAAACCGCAAACGACAACACACACACTTTATATGGAAGGCAAATAGGTTAGGAAAGTGGTGAGAAAAAATCGACAAAACCGAAGAAAAGTTTGTTGTCAATCGTGGAAAAGATTTAAAGAAAAGTTAGCACAAAAACCAAACCTATAGGATTAAAATATGGTGGAACACACACACGCAAGGGAAAATTGGGGTTAGTGCGACCAATGGACGAGCGAAGAACGAAATGGACCTAGCGTAGACTAATGCTCAATGCCACACTAACTCAAAGAGGACGCTAACTCAAACCGCAAATTTGAAAACGCAACAAGATTCGCACCGTGGCAATCGGTCACTCTTTCTCTTTTGCGACGCAATGCTACACGTTCCTACAATGGAAAGCAATTGGCACCGATCCTTTTGCTTCTTTTTCTATTTCTTTTTTTTTTTTGATTTTCTCTTTTTGATGGATTTCAAAGTGCCAATTCCTACTCGTAGCTAATCTCTCACAAGCGCTAACCTCGCACTCTCGATGCCACAAATGCGATGCCAAGCGGTGTAAAAAGAACTAGTCCGAATAGGTAAGTAACACAATGGGGTGGGGTGGTTCAAGCGGAAGCAAGTTATACCTCTCTTATTGATGATCACGGCCTTGCGGCCGTGGGGGAGTCGATGTCGTGGCGATCCGTTGATGTGGAAGCGTAGGTGATGTCGTGAGCGTCGCGTAGCACTCAACAGATCGGTCGAAATCCCTTTGTGGCTATTTTTGTGAAATTTTCGAATTTATGGTGGATAGAAGAAAAATTGGTGGTAGGGGAGGGGATGGGGTGTCGGATTCGTGTCAATCTAGCTCTGGATACCAGATGATATGGAGTTGGACTCCTAGATTGGCCCGATCTTCACGAATCGACGAAGAACGAACGAGGAACACGAAGAACGGTAAGAACACGAGATGGGGAATCGAGGGGGAACGTGGGGGAACGCGGGGCAACACACTAATCGGTATAAATCGCAAGAACCGAAAGATCCAACTTCCCGTCAACTAAGCCTCGAGGGCCGCCTATGGAACAATCGATCCAACTGAACTCACCTTGATACAAACCGTCTCACACCCGTAGCCGGTACCACTACACCAATAGAACCTCAAGATAACGAGAGGAAGATTGGACAACTCTTGACTGAAACCCGATAGGGAGAGGACAAGTAGTTGGGATGTGCCTTGATACGATCCTCGACGAAGTCGGAGGAGTAGCCTTGATACGTTCCTCGGTACACACCGGAGGAGTAGTTCCTCAAAGAGGGATACAAGAGAGCTGAGCTCCAAATGTTCTAAATTCAACTCTAAAACCCTAGATCTAGCTCGGGGTCGTCCTTATATAGCCGGGGGTCGAAGCAGGTGAAAACGGGGTCGAAAAGGCGTCATTTGCGTGCATTTCGGGTCCACCCCGGCCTAGGGGCCGGCCTGGGGCCAGGGTGGGAGCAGGGCCGGCCTGGAGGGGGAGGCCGGCCTAGGGCCGGGGTGGGAAGGAGGGAGGCCGGCCTGGAGGCCGGCCGGCTCTGGAGGGGGTCCGGCCTAGGGCCGGGGTGGGGAAGGGGCAGGACGGCCTGGAGGCCGGCCCCTTCTGTGGGGTGTCCGGCCTGGGGGGGAAGGAGGCCGGCCTGGCCGGCTCCCGAGGCCGGGGAGGGTTCTTTCCCCCCTATCTTCTCCGTCGGGACTCCGATTGCGATGCCGTTTCTTCCGCCCTCCTTCGTATCTTCTTGCGCATCGTTCTGGGTGCTTTCCGGGGCCTCCGTGGTGGGTTTGAACCTGAGCACGCAAAGTGTGGAACCATGAGGTAGCGCACCATCCTCCACATGACCGAAAGTATAGAACGAGAGGAGCGAGTTCACCTTATCCTGGATGGCCTTTGCGCGTGATCTTGTCATCGGTGCACTTGGTGGAGTTGGGTGGGCTACATCACTAGTGGTGGAGAGGATACTGGTGCTTTGGGGGGGTTTGAGGAGTCTGAGCAGGGTCCTACGAGCATGGCGATTGATCAGCCTAATGTGGGAGGAGATGTTCATGCGCAGGCCTTGGAGATTCTTAAAAACTTTACTTTAACTCCTTTATCTCCGAGAGGGAAGTGTGCAGCGACGCAGGAGATGTCTTATGAGAGGGCTCTCGAGGTTTTCTTGTCAGGATCACGCGGACATTCGTCAGGTGCGTGTGCATCATCTTCAGGGACATCAAGTAGCGCGGCACATCTCGTCAATGACGTGCAGTCTCCGGTGTTGGTAACGCCGTCAGTGGTGTTACGGGACCACGTGGAGCTGATGAGGTGGTGGAGATGGTGCGTTCTGGGTCTGGTGACACGTAGTCGCTGATCGCCGTCGTGGCTGAGATGGTGACTGATGATGCTGGGCCGGGTGCCGCGACGGTACCTACCGCCCGTGAGCCAACTCGGCTGGGCGGCGAGCAGCTGGCCGCTGCCAGCGCGCATAGGCCTGCGCGGGAGGTGTCGTCCAGGCCCACTGGGCCGAGCGGTATGCAGTTGGCTGCTACCAGTGGGCGCACGCCAGCGTGGGAGGAGACGAGCTCGCCTGCTGGGCCGAGCGGTGGGCAGCTATCTGCCGACCGCGCACCGGCCAAGGAGGACTACGGGACTGCTGGGCCGGGTTGTGGGCAGCTATCTGCCGCCCGCGCACCGGCCAAGGAGGACGACAGGGATGCTGGGGTGCAGGCCGTGGCTGGACCGGACCTGCCCGGGTCCCTTCTAGCTGCTGCTCACTCGCCTGGGCGGCTGCTGGGGCTGGGCCGGCCAACTACGACATCGACACTGTTTCCGCGGGCGCTCGAGGAGGACTTCATCGGTGAGTTGCACGGCGGAGGTGAGCCGACAGTTCTGGCTCATGGTACGGAG
This sequence comes from Alopecurus myosuroides, assembly GCA_028641055.1. Lineage (NCBI taxonomy): Eukaryota > Viridiplantae > Streptophyta > Magnoliopsida > Poales > Poaceae > Alopecurus > Alopecurus myosuroides. The sequence continues at coordinate 334,328,385 of CM054057.1, read as the reverse complement.
ACTGCCTCGGTTACTTCAGTGGTCGGGGGGATTTCTACATCACCATTGTCCCCCTCCACCGCTGCTTTTGTGTCGTCTTCTACGACCACGAAAGCGTTGCGGCGCAGTGCACGTCACGTGGTGGCGCGAGACGGTTCTTCCTCGACCGATGAGGACGCCCTGTCCAAGGCCATGCGCAGGAAGACGACCTTGTTGTCTACTCCACCTAAGTACGAAAGTGATAAATAAGTCATTTCTTTCTTTTTTAAATACCTCTATTTCGTCTAGATTAGGCAATATTGGTGTTAAATTAGGAAGAAATGATGCTGAGATCACGTTGTCGACCAATGCGTTGCAGCATATGGAGTATGACCGTTTAACGGTTAAACCATGTGCTTCTCCGAAGGTGGACATACCCCACACGGGTGATGATTTAGCGAATGCCTCTTCGGATGGACAGCTTTTATCACATCTTGTGGGGGAGGTGACTGAGGTGGATATGGATGAGGACGTACTTGGATCTCTCATTGATCTGTATGCATCCGGCCGGAAATCCAAATCCGCCAAGCAGAAGAGGAAATACTCGCCGCGAAATTCAGCGAGACCGCCTAAGAACCCAATTGTTTCCCGATGAATGGCTTATTCACTAATAGCAGAGGTCTTGGAGACTTGGCTAAACATTTGAATATTGCTCAATACATCAAGGATCATAATTTGGAGTTCGTGGCTATCTCCGAATCTGGGAGGAGAGACTTTCCAGTGAGTGTGCTGAACCGCCTTTTGGGGAGTCTAGACTTCACTTGGCATTCTATTCATCCACGTGGTCGTTCGAGGGGCATTTTACTAGGCGTTAAATCAGATTCCATAGGTGTGTTAGCGAGGTCGGATGGCGATTTTCATACAAAATTGCATCTCCGTAACCGCGTGGACAACTTCGTATGGAGTTTGGTTGCTGTGTATGGTGCTGCCCAGGAAGAGTTTAAGGAGGCTTTTCTTCGAGAGTTGGTGAACTTGGCTAATGTTAATCCACACCCAATTTTAATTGGTGGTTATTTTAATATGCTAAGATTTCCATACGAGAAGATTCGTGGACGGTTCGATGGTCACTGGCCTTTCTTGTTCAACGTTGTAATCGATAGCTTGGATTTGAGAGAGGTCTACATGACGGGTCGACAGTTCACTTGGGTAAACAGTCTTCCAGAGCCTACGTACGAAAAACTAGACCGCGTGCTGATGAATACCGATTGGGAAGATAAGTTCCCATTGGTAATAGTGCGCGCTTTTGAACGTATTGAGGCTTTGTCGGACCATGCTTCCCTCCTTCTCTCAACTGGAACAAAGAAATCACATTCACAACCGCAGTTTAAGTTTGTACTTGGCTGGTTATTACGTGATGGTTTTGATGAGCTAGTTAACGAATATTCATCCCCATACCTACATGGATGTCCAAGGGCTATCTTCACCGTCGATCGCTATTGGAGATCCGTGCACACGGTTTGACCAGCTTAGCACGGGTAAGCGATTCCACCTGCCTCGGCCCACCATGCCAGTACGGAAATCACATACCGAGTTGTTAACACCACAGTGGCCAGAGGGGCTCTTCGGGTATTTTTTTTCTGCCGTGTGGGCCCTACTCCTCGGTTGCATCTCACCTCCAGGCTCCATCCTCCGTTCCCAGTATAGTTCCCAGTCACCTCCCATCCCCAAAAAGCAGCCTCCAGATTTATCTCCTCGGATGCATAGGCGACCTACGCGCTCGGAGGGAGGCCGCACCGGTGACCTACGCGTGGTGGGAGATGGGAGGACTCACAGGCGACCAGCTTGAGGGCGCGTCCATGGCGGCTTGGATGGAGCTGAGTCCATGTGCGGGGAGGGAGGAGGCGACGGCGAGGATGGAGGTCACGTCCATGGCGGCTTGGAGGGAGTCGCGTCCATGGCAAGTCCGGCCATGGGGGCGTCGGATCCCCCAGCCCGATCTACTTTTTTCGTATGTGTGTGATGAAGCATGGTCCGATCTAGGCACCCTCAGTCAGATCTGCTTTTTTTGTGACTTCTTCCTTCTTTCTTGTATAGATCTTCTAATATTTGCATAAAAAATTCAGTATTTTTTTCTTTCATATTTCTTGTATAGGTTTTCTGATCTTTGGAGAAAACTTCCACGATTTTGTCGTCCACATTCTTTGTATGAATCTACCGATTCTAGTATGAATCTTGGGACTGTTGAATGGTATGTTGTATGCAGCTGTTGAATCCTGTATGGATCTTCAATGATTTGACTATATGTAGAATGAATCTGTGTTTTATTGTGTATTTGACCTTCAATTTTTTTCCAAGATATTAGTGGTTGCAACCAGTTTATGAAAAAGATACCTGGCCGATTTGTTTTCTCACTGTGTACTGAGGCTAAGCTTCAAGATGCTCGCGTTTGCATGTTCGGTTTTGTAACTTTTGTCCACTAATTGAGCTGGGTATATAAAACATCTTGTGCTCTGGATCTGGAACTCACCTACTAGTTTTTGTTCATTATCTTGACAGTACAAAATATTGCAAATGCATTAATTTCCTGTTAATTCGGAGAAAAAGAGGGAAAAAGTTTCCTGATATTACCTAAAATTTCTTATTAATACATGGATGCAAAAAAATCTCTGTTTTATCCATGAATCAAAGATTTTTATATCTTTTCATCTCACAAAAAACGTTAATGCATCATGATGGTTCTGTTAGTGCATGATCGAAATATTTAGACGTGATATGATTCTTTTTTGTTAATGTACTATCAGAAATTTATTTAGAATGCATGATTCCATAAAATTATCAAGATCCAGGAAAAAGAGAACTATGTGAGCTACTGCCTCCTGCTAAGAATAGGGAAAAATTGACTCATTTTGCCACCAAATTGAGCAAAGGGTATTTCGGGAACTAAAATGGGTCCAGTGAGGAGTCGTTAGGGCCAGGGAATCTTTTACAGGTGATTACGGATATTATGGATAGTCAAACCGCTCGGATGGTTTTCCTAGGCGCGGCTAGCTTCCTCGTATCCCTAGGTGAGCGAACAGACAGGATAGATGGTGGACATCCATGTAGATGTGGGAAAACCGCTCTCGCTAGTTAGGAGAGTGTGGAGCAAACCGGTCGTTGGTGATAACCCAATCCGGAGATGGAATAATAAAATGCGCAATATGCGTATATATCTCTGTGGATGGGCTAGACATACGACTGGTATGCTAAAAAAAGAGAAAGAGCGTCTTTGTTCCATTATTGATGAGTTGGATCAGATCGCTGAGACGAGGTCGCTATCAACGCAAGAGATTGAACTTAAAAGTCAATCAAACGCAAAGATAGCACAAATGTTGCGAGAAGAGGAACTCAAATGGTATCAAAGATCTAAGGCCCAACTTATTCTTGAAGGAGACTCAAATACTCGTTATTTTCATAATGTCGCCAATGGAAGACACAGAAAAAAAAAACGAATTCACTCTCTCCATCAGGATGAAGGGATGATTGAGGGACAAGAGTGTCTCAAGGTGTACATCATAAAGTTCTATAAAGGTCTGTTTGGGGATCCTGAAATAAGTAATATTACTATGGACGAGACCCGAACAGATGATATTCCCCAAGTGTCTAATGAGGAAAACGTCTTTCTTAATGCTCACTTCTCGGAAGAGGAGATAAAGAAGGCGATATTCCAAATGGAGCATAATAAGGCACCTGACCCGGATGGTTGTCCTGCAGAGTTTTACCAGCATTTTTGGGAGGTTATTAAAGATGACCTCATCGAAATGTTTGGTTGCTTACAGAGTGGACACCTAGAGCTGTATCGTCTTAATTTAGGGGAAATCGTTTTGTTACCTAAGGTTTTGGAGGCTGAAAGGATACAACAGTATAGACCAATATGCCTTCTTAACGTTAGTTTCAAAATCTTTACAAAGGTTGCAACCATGAGGTTGAATTTGGTGGCAGATCATGTGGTAAAACCTACGCAGACTGCATTCATGCAGGGTAGGAATATCCTTGATGGGGTCGTGATTTTACACGAAACCGTACATGAGATGCACTCGAAAAAACTAAATGGTGTAATTCTTAAAATAGACTTTGAAAAGACCTACGATAAGATGAACTGGGAGTTTCTCCAACAAACTCTGAGAATGAAAGGATTCTCAGAGGAGTGGTGTACTCTAGTTCGCAGTTTCGTGGAGGGAGGTAGTGTAGCTATCAAAGTCAATGACGATGTTGGCTGCTACTTCCAAACCAAGAAAGGCTTAAGGTAAGGTGATCCGCTATCGCCCATATTGTTTAATATTGTGGCAGACATGTTAGCGATCATGATTGACAGAGCTAAGGAAAGCGGTCAAATTGAGGGAGTAATTCCACATTTTGTCGATGGAGGATTATCTATTCTTCAGTATGCAGATGATACGATTCTTTTTATGGAACATGATTTGGAGAAAGCGAAAGAACCTGAAACTAATCCTTTCGGTGTTCGAGCAATTATCTGGATTAAAAATTAATTTCCATAAAAGTGAATTGTTCTGCTTTGGCGAGGCCCAGGATGCTGCTGCACAGTACGCCGAGCTTTTCGGCTGTGAGCAAGGTCAATTTCCTATACAGTATTTGGGTATACCAATACATTACATGAGGTTGACTAATGCAGAATGGGGCCACGTTGAAGAACGTTTGCAGAAGAGACTTGCTAGTTGGCAAAGAAAATTGTTGTCACTAGGTGGAAGACTAGTACTCATTAACTCGGTACTATCAAATATGGTACTGTATATGATATCTTTCTTTCAGTTGCCTAAAGGAGTCTTGAAAAAACTGGATTATTTCCGATCAAGATTTTTCTCGTAGGGTGACAGCGAGAAAAAGAAATATCGACTGGCCAGATGGAATGTAGTTTGTCGACCAAAAGATCAGGGGGAGCTAGGTATTCACGACCTTCAAGTCAAGAACTCCGCCTTACTTGGTAAATGGCTGTTCAAACTATTAACTGTTGATGGCGTGTGGCAAACCCTCCTTAAATTAAAATACATAGGTTCAAAAGCAGTCTCACATGTTATGTGGAAACCTGGTGATTCACACTTTTGGGCTGGACTCATGGCAAATAAAAACTTATTTTTTCGCTATGGGGTATTTAAGATTAAGGATGGATCGCAAATACGGTTCTGAGAGGACAAGTAGTTAGGTAATACCACACTTCGAGAACCGTATCCAGCACTATACAATATAGCGCGACATAAGGATGATACGCTGGCTACGGTCATGCAAACATCACCTTCTAAAGTTACGTTCAGATGAGATTTAATCGGGCCACGATTTGCTTCTTGGCAGACCCTGCTTAATAGGCTAACTACGGTTACTCTAATACCAGGGACCGATGAATTTCGTTAGAAGCTCACTAAGGACGGTCTGTTCTCGATGGAGTCCATGTATAGAGCTATGATCCAATGGTATATGCCAGTCGATATTTTTTAAAATGTATGGCGTTTGAAGGTACCGCTAAAGATTAAGGTCTTTGCGTGGTACTTCGGAAGGGGGTCATACTTACTAAGGATAATCTTGTCAAACGTAATTGGTATGGGAGTTCTAAGTGTGTTTCTTGTTCTCGTGATGAGACGATTAAACACTTATTCTTTGATTGCACTTTTGCGCGCTCTATATGATCCGCTATCCAAATGATTTCGAACCTTTATCAGCCCACATCAATTGCGAATATATTCGGTAACTGGTTGAATGAGGTAGATAAACGATTCAAGACTATTATTAGGATAGGAACGCTTACCGTTATTTGGTCGCTCTGACTTTGTAGAAATGACAAAATATTCAACGATAATTTTTTTTCTCGTGCACAGGTTCTATTCAGATGCACGGGTATTCTCCGTTCGTGGTCCACATTTCAGCGGGGGGAGTTTCGAGACCTTTTTATGGATGCGTGTGCACGGCTAGAGCAGGTGGCGAGGGATATTTTTATCCCACATGGATGACCTCTTGATCTACGGATAGCAGCTTCATAGCATCGACAGTCTACGTCTTATGGATTTGTTTAGACTTGTTGTAATTCCTTTTCAGTATCGGATTTCGGCCGTGTGCATTATAATGATGCAGAGGCCGGGCGTAATGCTTATCTTAAGTAATAAAAACCCTTTATCAAAAAAAAAAGTTTCAGACTTGTAAATTATTGGTTAGTTTCATCGTGTATGCATGCTTTAATCACCAGTTAGATCAGGTAGCATAAAAGGATGCTCCATGTATGTAGCTACAGTTCATCCAGGTTTTGTTTTCAGAGTAGTTTATACGGTTTATATAGCTATCATTCAGGCTGTGGTGGACAGAATGTGATGAGGTATCGGTTGGCCCTGCAGCGGTTGAGGCTGGAGGCGTCGTCGAAGGCGTAGCTGTATGCCTTGGGGCAGATGGCCTTGAACAGGTGAGAGAAAATGGTGGGTTTGCACGCCGCCGGCGTCCCGTACTCGCCGGTGCAGCAGTACCTGTCGCTGCCCATTGCCCCGCACGCGCTCCGGCAACCGGCCACCTTCCCTTGCCGGTCCCTCACCTCCAGCGCCGACGGGCAGCAAACGTTCAGGTCCGCCCCGCACGACGCCACGCCGCACCCGCGCCCGCCGCCCACAGGCGTCATGGACACGGGCGCGTTGAACCCGTCCACCAGGCTCACGTCGTAGAAGTGCATCGGCGACTGCCGGGTGCCGAAGGTCATCTCCACCACGGTTGCGGGGATGGCGCCGCCAGCGCCGGCGCAGTGGAGGACGCCGCCGCAGTCGCCCGTGGCGCAGCTGCCCATGCCGCGAGAATCGAAGGAGCAACCGCGCCGAGGCCACACCCGGCCGGACCACCCCACGGGCACGTCGAAGGTGGTCTCCTCGCCGGCGCCGAGGTGGAAGCCGCCCGACTGCGGATTGGCGTGGCCAGCGGTGGCGAGAATGCCGGGCCACACCGACTCGGCGCAGTTGTTCACCATGATGAGATGTATGCGACCATTTGCCGCTGCTGCCGCTGCAAACCGTCAAACAAAGTAAGCCTTCTACAGACACAACGCTAGAGTAGGTACCAATTATGTATTGATGAAAGAGCTAGAGGATGCTGCCTGCTTACGAGTAGTAGTAATCGCCATGGAGACGATGGCACTGATGAGGAGGAAGAAGAAGAGCTTAGGGGAGGCCATGGCGTCTGTGCGTCTCTGTTCTGCTGTGAGCTGGAACCTGGAAATAGATCAGGGAGTGTGGTGGTCTTAAGTAGTACAGCCATACTTAAATTAAAATTGCAAAGCAAAACTATCAGACTTGACAGTTGAACAGATTAACAGGTACCCCTCTTGTGTCTATTCTAGGCTGCTGCTTTGCGTTTCTGCAGTGCAGGAAACTTTACTTTTCCTCTCCTTTCTTTGTCTCTACGATGTCCCAAGCCAATGAGCCCCAGTGCATGCTCAAGAAGTAAGATATAGGCTTGTGGATTTACTGCCTGTAAAGTTGCCAAGAAAACTACTAAATCCAAATGTTGACATCAAGCTGCACTCTGTAATCAGTTATCTGAAACTGTGATATATAACTGTTATGCAGGTGTGTAAAGGAGATTATTAAGAATTAGACTCGGAAGGTTAACTCTTCAAGGCTAGCTGCTAGCTCCACTTCATTAGTGGGTGAGCCAGTAGCCGACAATCAATCAGTTCAGAGAGATAGAGCAGAGACTCTAAAGGTGTACGTTCCCCTGCCAATATCAACTTTCCCTTTCCTCTCCTCTTTTGGGGATTGCCATCTTCTTCCCCAGGATCTATTCCTTGCTTGTGAATTGGGTTTCTCGCTTTAATTTCATCTACTTGCCTAGTTTCTGTGTTGTTGGTTTGGATAGTAAACGAAAAGAATGGGCCAGCAGTAGCCCCAGTTCATGACCATATCGGAATCTCAGTTCCCTCTCTTTTGCTTTCTCTTGTCGATCTTATGGAAGTGCGTGCGTTTCCCCAACATATCAATTTGATTCATCACAAAGCACATACAGTAAAGTAATGTTGAGTAGTTCTTAAAAAAAAACTCTTCCAGTTGATCTCACTGTCGCTGATGATGAAATCTATTTTTTCTCTAATTCCTTCTGACTGAAGAAGGAAAGATAGTTTTTTCAGGAATGCGCGAATTGCACGCCTTTTTTTTATAGAAGGAGATAAAGAATCAATACAAGCCACGTCCACCCTGTCCCAAGGGACGACACACACAAAAGACAGACTAACTACTCACAGACACCCCACTATTTTCCACTTAGCCGCCTCCTCCATCAAGAAGTCGAGAACCAGCGGAACCGTCCTCGTTTTGCCCTTGAAGACTCTGTTGTTCCGCTCCACCCAGATGGACCTAAGGACCAAGAGCAACAACGCCCTGATCTTGGGCGTTTGGGTCCTCGGCCATCCACAGCCTTAAGCCACCAGCCGGGCAGTGTAGAGGAAGAACCAGGGGCCAGCTCGGGGCGACCAGCGCTCTGCAGAACCCGAAACCAAATTTCCCGAGAGAAGGAACATGTAACAAGAAGATGTTCGATCGTCTCTGGCTCCTGAATACAAACGGGACAAGTATGCACATCCGTGAAGCCGTGACTCTTACGCCTCACTCCCGTCCAGCACCTGTCCCAAGCCACTTTCCACGCGAAAATCTTGAATTTCAACGGGGCTTTGGAATCCCAAATGGGGGGAGTGAAGCGGCCACCCGGTGGAGCCCTCAAAAAAAGCCAGGTGGGTAGACTTCGCTGAGAACGCAAGGGAAGGGGTCCAGGTCCACTGGAAAAAGTCCACATCCGCACGCACGGTAATATCACTCAACACGTGCCAACGGCCAATGTATTGTGCTATGGCTGGCACAGAAAGGCCAAGGGCAATGTCCCTAATCCACTGGTTATCCACCATAGCCTCAGCGACGAGACGCTTACTCTTAACTCTCGCCTCCACAAAAGAAAGCACAAGAGGCGCAATCATGTCAATACTCTTGCCATCAATCCACCGGTCAATCCAGAAAAGACTGGCCTCCCCATTACCCACCAACATACGGGTGTAAGCACGGAACAAAGCATTGGTCGAAGAAGCACACGGACGGTCGAGAGAAGCCAAGGCTTACCGACATCTCTCCTAATGTGCCACAACCACTTCATGCGGAAGACCTCGTTCAGAAGGTGAAGATTTCTAAAGCCGAGGCCCCCATCCACTTGAGCGCACAAACCCTATCCCAAGAAATTGGACAGGCGCCTCCACTAGCTTTATTCTTACCACACTAGATAAACCCCCTGCACAACTTGTCGAACGCCTCAATCATCCACTTTGGAACATCCATGGCCATCATGATGTAAATGGACATAGCATACAGGACCGCCTGGACCAGGACCGCACGCCCCTGGATCTGAAGCAAGGAGCCCTTCCACGTAGGTAATTTCCTAGCGAGTCTATCCACGTAAGGCTGGAGTTCCTGCTTGGACAGCCGCGTGGTCGAGAGCGGTAGTCCAAGATAAGTGCAGGGGAACACCTTAGCCGCACATGGGAGGCACACGAGAATGGCCTCTTGCTCAATATCAGCACATCTAATCAACGTGGCCGAGCACTTGGCATAATTTTCTCTAAGCCCCGCCATAATTTGCTCTAAGCCCCGCCGCATCCCCAAAGAGATCAAAAATATATTAGCCAGGGAAATCTCCACCGAGGTCGGCCGAGTGACCAACGACATCATCCGCAAAGAGAGAGAGGCGGAACTTGATCCCCACACGACTCAAGGATTGGAAGAGAGCCCTCTCCTCAGCCACACGAAATAAGGCCCCAAGCACATCCATAACGATCACGAAAAGCAACAGTGACAGAGGATCCCCCTGCCTCAGTCCACGACAATACCAGATGCGCTCCGAAGCATGCCCATTCACAAGCACTTTTGAGCTAGATGCGGAAAGCAACGCCACAATCCACTTACACCGACGGTCCCCAAATCCACGAGCCCGAAGAACCTCTAAGATAAAAGGCTAGGAGAAAAAGTCAAAAGCCCGCGCAATGTCCATCTTGAGAAAGATAGACGGGGATCATTATGGTGGAGACTCCGGATAGCACTGAGGATCTGCATGTAATTATCTAGGATAGATCTCACTTTAATAAAGGCCCTCTGGTTAATGTCCACCAACTCGTGCATCCGCGAACTCAGCCTAGAGGCCAGTAGCTTCAAGAAATTTTTCCCGAAGCTATGCACAAGACCGATGGGGCGAAAATCTTTCAACTCCACTGCATCGTCTACTTTCGGGATAAGCACAATAAATACCTGGTTCAGAGTGTGAAAGCCACGCTCCTGGTGAAGGCAGAGACAATTCAATGCGTCCACCACCTACAACCCAATGATGCCCCAGCACTTCTAGTAGAAGTTGATCGAAAAGCCATCCGGACCAGGAGCTTTATCCGTCGGCATTCTATTAATCACATCCCACACCTCATCCACTGTCCACGGGACCTCGAGCTCCGAGAGATCCGGCCTAGAAATGCCGAGACTGCCCAACTGGATAGCCCACGGCCTCGCATCCGCCACGCCTAATTGTCCCGCAAAGAAGTCATAGGCCAAGCACAACATCTCGGCATGGTCCGCCGTAATGGAAGAGGGTCCACGAAGGCGACGAATAGCGTTCTTCTTCCATCTATGTGTGGCATGGATATGGAAAAAAGCCGCATTCACATCGCCTTCCTTCATCCACAGAAGACTGGAGTGGGTACGTGCAATGGTCCTCTCAAGAGAAGCCAAACCCAAGCATTTCAACTTAAGCTGCTTACGAAGTCCACATTCAGCCGGGGAGAGTGGTCTACTGTCTTGAGCCATGTCAAGATGGAGAATAAGCTCATGGGCCATGAGGAGTTGCATCTTGACATTTCCCACAGACTTCTCCCCCCAACTCCAAAGCCCTACTGCCACCACACGAAGTTTACAATCCAAAATCTCTAAGGCATTAAGCCTTGACGAAGGAGGGATCCCATCCGACACAGACCTCCACAGGCGCTGCACCTCTTCCAGGAACCCCAGTAGAGAGGTTCAAAACGCCTCAAACTGAAATCTCCGCTTAAACGAGATATTGCACACCGAAGACATCAACAAGGGCGCATGGTCAGAGATCGAGGAAGAGAGCGCCGACAGAAGATTATCGGGGAACGCCAGCTCCCAGTCCACAGTCGAGAACCACCTATCCAACTTAACCAAAGTAGGATCCGATCTCTCATTACTCCACGTGAAATCTCTACCCACCAAAGGAGCCTCCTTGAGTTTCATAGAATTCACCGTCTCACGGAATTTGTTCATTAAACGGCGGTTTAGACGGCCCTTATTCTTATCAGACGCACCGAGGATAAGGTTGAAGTCCCAGCGATCGCCCAGGGCCTAGGGCAGCCCATCGCAACCGCACGAACTTCCTCGAGAAACGCCTCCTTCTCGGAGTCAACACTTATCGCCAACAGCAGGCGTAATCTCGACGGTAATCGTGTTGACCGTTAAGGTGCAGTTAGAATCCGACACCCTCGACGATTGCCAAGCCACAATAATCCCAACCGAAGAAGCCACAGCCTGCAAATAGTCAAACTCGTCAAAGCGGGAGCCAGGAATTTGCATTAAGTCGTACGAGTTTACAGTCTCCAACTTAGACTCGGAGAGCGCCACAAGAATTGCTCCTGAATCCAACACAAATTCTCTAACAAGGTCTCTCCTAGCCGGCGAGTTAAGACCGCGGACATTCCACACGAGAAAAAAAATCACTAGGCACATCTGACATTTAAACAGGCCTACACACTTCACGGGGTAGAGCCCGTAGGCGTCCACTACCTCCACCTCGGGTACATGAACCCCAAAAAACAGAGCCAGGGCGCCACCTCCACGTTAGTAAGTGAGTTGTCGAAGGCCCCCAAGTACCGCTGCAGCTTCGAGTCCGAGAAGTAACCCTCGTCCTGCACAATACCCATCTTCCTCATCAGGTTCCCCTGGGGCTTACACAACGCCGACGACCCAGCTCTACGATCCAGGACGAGCCTGCTACTCCTACGAGGCTTGAAGTTAGGAGGGATGGTCTTGAGGTGCACCCTCCGCGTTCTAGCCTGAATGGACAGAACATGGGTGACGATTCCAACTTCTACCTCCTGCAAGAAAGACGTCGCACACAAGTCCAAAGAACCACTAGGCGAGGCCGCGCCAACCACAGCCAAAGGTCCATCTACGAGGCCCTCCTCCAACGCTGGGCTGGTGATGCATCACACCCCATTCCACCAAGCCCATCACAAAGTGGACCAATGACAATATCACAAGCTAAAGCAATTCATGACAAGGTGAACTCACTCCTCTCTCTTCATGCTTTCGGTGACTTGGTGAATGGTGCGCTACCTCATGGAAATGCCCTTTGTGTGCTTAGGTTGTTACCCACCATGGACCCTCAAGACGATGCTCAAGATGCCCGGTAACGTGCTCAAGAAGTTGCAAAAGAATTCATGGAAGAAGTCCGAGAAGACGGTGTGAAGGAAGAAGAAGAAACATACGAAGAAGGGGGAAAACAGCCCCCCCCGGCCTCAAGCCCCGGCCAGGCCGGGACCCCTCCATCCTCAGGCCGGCCACCAGCCAGAAGGGGCCGGCCTCACCTCCTCCCCCCTGGCCTCAGGCCGGCCACCCCAGGCGCCAGGCCGGCCCCCCTTCGGAAGGCTCCGGCCTCCACCCCGGCCTCGGGCTGGCTTCCCAGGCCGGCTGCCCCAAGGCTGGCTGCTCTAGCAACCACCCCGGCCTCAAGGGCCGGCCAGGCCGGCCTCCTAGGCCGGACCCCCTGAAGACTGCAAGAATTGGGGAATTTCACCCCTTTTTCACCCCCACCTACCCCCTTGGCTATATAAGGACTTCCTCGTTCTAGATATAGGGTTAGAGATGAAATTAGAACTTTGAGCATTGCTCTTGTATCCCTCTTGTGAGGCTACTCCTATGGTTGTACCTAGGACCGTATCAAGGCAACTCCTATGATTCATATCTAGGACCGTATCAAGATTCATCCAACTACCTATCCTCTCCCCTTGGGATTCAGTTAGGAGTTGTCCAATCTTCCTCAACTAACCCTTGAGGTTCTATTGGCGTAGTGGACCGGCTACGGGTGTGAAGCGGTTTCAATCAAGGTGACTCAGTTGGATCAATCGTTCCGTAGGACGCCCTCGGGGTTTAGTTGACGGGAGATTTGGGGTCCTTTGATTCTCGCTATTTATCCGCCTTGTGTTTCCCCGCGTTTTCCCACGATTTCCCCTCGATTCCCCATATCGTGTTCATCGTGTTCATCGCGTTCTTTGTTTGTTCTTCGTGTTCTTGGTCGATTCATGAAGATCGGGCCACCTAGGAGCTAACCACTCCGCATCATCTGGTATCCAGAGCTAGATTGACACGAATCCGACCCTCACTCCCTCCTTTTCCACCAATTTTTCTTCTATCCACCATAAATTCAATTTTTTTTTCCAAAAATAGCCAAAAGGGATTTCGACCGATCTGCCGATTTGTTGAGTTTTTCGTGGTTTTGATCCATAGATTTGTTGCCAAAGACCATTCCCCACCTTTCTATTCAGCCACTTTTCCCAAATTTGTCCAAAAATTTTCTTGATTTTGAAGGAATTTCGAATTTGAGCAAAAATCACAGAAAATCTCTGCTCTTCGATTTCTAGACAGATTTTGAAACTTGTTTTCTTTGTCGTTTTTTATCCGAATTGAGTGCAACAAGTTGTCACGCGACACCCACAACACCATCTACGCAACCACATCAACGGATCGCCACGACATTGACATCCACCGGCCGCAAGTCCGTGATCATCAACAAGAGAGGTATAACTTGCTTTCGCTTGAACTAACCCCATCCTTTGTGTACCTTGCCCATTTGGACTAGCTCTTTTGCATCGCTTGGCATCGCATTAGTGGTACCGAGAGTGCGAGTTTGGCGCTTGTGAGAGAATAGCTTCGAGTAGGCATTGGCACTTCGGAATCATCATCCATCACAAAGAGAAAAAAAATAGCAAAAGAAGAAAAAGATCGGTGCCAATTGCTATCATGTGTAGGAACGTGTAGCTTAGCGTCACAAAAGAGAAAAGAGTGACCAGTTGCCACGGTACAAATCTTGTTGCCTTTTAAAGTTTGCGGTTCGAGCTAGCGTCCTCCTTGTGTTGGTGTGGCATTGAGCTTAGTCTTTGTTAGGTACATTTCATCTCCGCTCGTCCATTGGCCGCACTAACCTTATTTATCCCTTGTGTGTGTGTGTGTTTCCACCATAACATTTTCCTCCACTAGGATTGGTTTTTGTGCTAACTTTTCTTTTTGGTTCTTCTCCATGTTTTACAACAAACTTTTCTTCGGATTTTGTCGTTTTTCCTCGCCACTTTCCTAACCCATTTGCCTTTCACATAAAGTGTGTGTGTTGTCGTTTGTGGTTTTCTTTCGATCTTTTTGGACTCGCTCTTGACATACCGCCCTACACCTAGGCTCGTCCACTAGCCTCAATACGACCAAAAAAGGTAAGGTTGGGTAAGTGAGACATCCATTTCTATATATCACCCTTGTGTGTTTTTGAGATGGCTAGGGAAGGAATATTCACAAGTCCAAGCTCGGAGGATGACGGAAACCCCTTCTTCAACGACAATGCTTACGCCAACTTTTTCACCCACAATGACCATTTCCAACTCCGTGAACTCGTGAAGGACGGATTGCAACGTTATGAGCGTCGACTCCAAGAGCAAGAGGCTCAATTGAATGATCAAATGACGCGCATCAACATCAACTTTGCCAATCTTGCCAATAGTCGTCATTCATCATCGTCCTCAAGGTCTCGCCGCTCAAGCCACCACAATCAAGATCTTCACCAAGATCGTCGCCATGACCGCCATGATCGCCCTGATCGCAAAAACAACATGGAGGATGGTGGACAACCTCAACAACCAGAACCACCTCCTCAACAACCACAACAACCTCCTCAACAACAAGCTCCGCGACGACATTGGTATGAAGATAGCTCGCCATCACCACCTCCTCAACATCGCCAAGGCCGTGGTGACCCTCTTCAACAACCGCAACGCCCGAACCTTCGACAACATCATCACCCACCTCCACAAGGCCACGCTCAAGATTATGGCCACAATGACTTCGTGGAAGATGCTCGTCAACATCGAAGGCCACCAAGGCGCAATGCGCTTCCCATGAACAAGTGCTTCTGCAACGCCCGCACCGTGAACAAGAACGTCCTAGACATCAACACAATGACAATGATGATAGTGAACGTGTGAAGCAAGACTCCGTCACCACCAACAACCACCTCCTAATGACCACCGACGTCATCCTCCCCATCATGATCGCCACCACGAAGACAATGAGGATGAACCATACGATGATTCACCACCCGTCTATGATGAAGACCCCCATGAGCGTCCCCATCATCAACAAGAAGACAACAACAGGAGTGCCATTTGCTTCAATGTACCAAAGTTCAATAGTGAGAATGACCCCGAAGAATATCTTGCTTGGGTCTCAAGGTGGACAAGATCTTCGGCATTCACAACTTCACCGACAAGAAAATGGTTGCCTTGACATATTTGGAATTCGAAGGCTATGCACTCTTATGGTGGGACCGTCTCCAAGCCGAAAGAGTCTGCAACCGCATTGCTCCTATTGCCACTTGGAATGAGATGAAGCAATTCATGCATGCCCGTTTTGTTCCTCCACACTACAAGCGTGACCTCTTCAAGAAGCTTCAATAATTTCGATAAGGTTTGAAGTCCGTTTATGAGTACTACAAGGAAATGGAGACATCTTTGATACGAGCTCATGTGATGGAATCTCAAGAGCAAACAATGGCCCGCTTCCTCAATGGCCTCAACTATCCTATAAGGAATATTGTTGAGTATCAACCATATGACAACATTGTTTCCCTTGTCCATCAAGCTCTCAAGGCCGAACGTCAAATTGCGGGAGATCTCAAGTATAACAAGCAAAAGGCTTTATTTGCCTCAAGGCCCTCTTCTTCTTCGTCTCCAATGACACAAGTAACTAAACCAACCAACAACAAGACCACCTCTAGATCTTCCAATGCTACCAACAAGTCTCCACAACCGTTCAAGAAACAAGTGCCTCCCACCACCTCTTCGAGTACTCCTCAAGTCAAGTCAAGCACTATAACTTGCTTCAAATGTGGTGGAAGTGGACACAAGTCCTTTGAGTGTTCCAACAAGATGATCATGATCGTTAACCATGACGGTGAACGTGATTCCATGAGTGAAGGAGAATACTATGCCTTGCATCAAGTTGCTCTCAACTCCTTGGACGTGCCCAATGATGATGAAGAAAGTGTCTATTGCGATGAGGACAAGAATCCATCGCTAGTGGTGACAAGAGTCCTTACTACTTCTCCTCAAGATGAGCATGACCAACGTTGCAATCTCTTCGAAACTAGATCCGACATCAATGGAAAATCAATCAAGGTTATCATCGATGGCGGTAGTTGCCACAACTTAGCTAGCAAAGAGCTTTGCGACAAACTCCAATTGACTTACAAGAAACATCCTCATCCATACCATGTCCAATGGCTTAGTGACTCCGGAACCTTCAAGATTCAACATTTGGTTTCCGTGCAATTCAAGATTGGCCCTTATGAAGACACGATTGAGTGTGACGTTGTGCCTATGACCGTGTGTCATCTTCTTCTTGGACGACCTTAGAAATATGACAAGAGTGCTATACATGATGGGCGTACCAACCACTATATCTTCAGGTGGAATAACAAGACGTTTGTGCTACGTCCCATGTCTCCTAGCCAAGTGATCGCTGACAATGCCAAGACTCTTGCACGTAAACAAGAAGAGCTCAAATCTCATGAGATGAGTGGTGAGAGAGTGATCCGCCTCAAAGAGAGTGAGAGTCACAAGCCAAATATGAGTGGAAAAAGTCCGAGTGTTCCCAAAGGCCTTGCCTTACTTGCCACCAAAAGGGAGATGCGAGAGTTACGAGATGACCCATCCATCCTCCACTTTGTCCTCGTGTGTAAAGGGGAAGCACTTGACACTAATGACATGACAAGTTTCCCTCCATCTTTGTTGCCCTTGTTCCAGGAATTTCAAGACGTGTTTCCCGATGAACTCCCTCCGGATCTACCTCCCCTACGTGGAATCGAGCACCGCATCGACCTCATTCTGGGTGCTCCACTTCCAAACCGTGCTCCTTACCGCACCAACCCCGAGAATACTAAGGAGATTCAGCGCCAAATCCAAGAACTACTCGACAAAGGTTTTATCCGTGAATCCCTTAGCCCTTGTGTTGTGTCGGTTATACTTGTTCCAAAGCAAGATGCTACTTCACGCATGTGCATGGATTGTCTCCCTATCAATGCTATCACCGTTAGATATAGACATCCTATTCCTAGGCTCGATGACGTGCTTGATGAATTGAGTGGTGCTACTATCTTTTCCAAAATTGATCTTAAAAGCGGATACCATCAAATTCACATGAGTGTAGGTGATGAATGGAAAACGGCTTTCAAAACAAAACTTGGTTTGTATGAATGGCTTGTCATGCCCTTTGGTCTTTTGAATGCCCCATCCACTTTTATGTGTCTCATGAATGAAATCTTGCACCCTTTCATTGGAAAATTTGTTGCGGTTTACTTTGACGACATCCTCATTTATAGCAAGTCTTTGGAAGATCACCTTGATCATGTTTCACAAGTATTGTTGGCTCTTCGCAAAGCAAAACTTTTTGCCAATCTTTCCAAATGCAATTTTTGCACCAACAAGCTTGCTTTCTTGGGTTTTGTGATCTCTTCCAATGGAATTGAAGTAGACAACAAGAAAGTCGAGGCAATTAGGAATTGGCCTCCCCCTACTTCCATGGGTGAGAGAAGGCGCTTTCATGACCTTGCCGGTTTGTATCGCTGCTTTGTGAAGGATTTTTCCACAATTGCTTGCCCTTTCAATGAACTTACAAAGAAAAATGTACCTTTTGTTTGGGGCAATGCGCAACAAAAAGCTTTTGACACCCTCAAGAAATGCTTAACCGAAGCTCCTTTGCTTGTCTTTCTGGATTTTGAGAAAACCTTTGAGATTGAATGTGATGCTAGTGGTATAGGAATTGGTGGCGTTCTAGTGCAAAATGGACGTCCCGTTGCTTATCATAGTGAGAAATTAGATGGCGCTAGACTCAATTACCCAATATATGATAAAGAACTATTTGCTTTGGTTAGAGTCCTAGAAGTTTGGCAACACTATCTTTGTCCTAAAGAATTTGTCATTCATTCCGATCATGAATCCTTGAAATATTTGAAAATTCAAGCTAATTTGAACAAAAGGCATGCTAAATGGGTAGAATTCATAGAATCTTTTCCTTATGTCATTAAGTACAAGAAAGGTAAAGAAAATGTTGTAGCAGATGCCTTGTCTCAAAAAGAATGTCTTCTTACACGCCTTGACATCAATGTGATTGGTTTGGATGAGATCAAAGCCTTATACTCTTCGGATGTTTTCTTTGGTCCCATTTTTTAGAAATACTCGCCCAATAGAGGTTTTGATGACTACTGCCTCCATAAAGGTTTCTTGTTTAAGGCTAAAAAATTGTGTATTCCCGAGTCCTCTCTTCGTTTGTTGTTATTGAAGGAATCACATGAAGGAGGTCTCATGGGACACTTTGGACGTGACAAGATCTATGCCATGCTCTCCAACAACTACTATTGGCCCAAGATGAGGCACCAAGTTGAACGCCTCGTCAAGCGATGTCCTACATGCCTCAAAGCTAAGTCCACTTCCAACCCTCATGGTCTTTACTTACCATTACCTATTCCACATGCACCTTGGAGTGATATTAGCATGGACTTTGTGTTAGGACTCTCACGCACTAAAACCAACATGGACTCAATCTTTGTCGTTGTTGATCGTTTCTCTAAGATGGCACATTTCATTCCATGCAATAGAACGGACGATGCTTCACATGTTGCCACCTTGTTTTTCAGGGAAATTGTGTGTCTACATGGTGTGCACACTTCAATTGTGTCGGATCGCGACATCAAGTTCACCTCCAAATTTTGGAAGACATTGATGGCCAAGCTTGGCGTCAAGCTACCATTCTCCACCGCCTGCCACCCACAAACGGATGGCCAAACCGAAGTGGTGAACCGCACGCTATCTTTACTCCTTCGAGCATTGATCAAGCCCAACCTCAAGAATTGGGATGCATCCCACATGCCGAATTTTCCTACAACCGCGCCATACACGAAGCTACCAAGAAGAGCCCCTTCGAGATCGTCTACGGCTTCAACCCCAACACCGCCCTCGACATACTACCATTGCCTCTACGTGAGAAAGTCAACATGGACATTGACAAGCGCACCGACTACATCAAGAAGTTACATGACTCCACAAGAGCTATGCTTGCGAAGCATTCCGAGCACCAAGCCTCCATCAGGAACAAGAACAAGAAGCCCATGGTGTTCCAAGAAGGTGACCTTGTGTGGCTAGACTTGCGCAAGGACCGTTTCCCACAAGAGCGCAACTCCAAGCTCAAGCCAAGAGGCGACGGCCCTTTCAAGATCATAAAGCGCATCAACAACAACGCTTACAAGCTCGACTTACCGCAATCCAAGTACCTCGTCCACAACTCCTTCAACGTCAAGGATCTCTCCCCCTTCCATGGATACCCAAGTGATGAAGATGACCGCGAGTTAAGGTCGACTCTTTTTCAAGGGGGGGGGAGATGATGCAGCACACCCCATTCCACCAAGCCCATCACCAAGTGGACCAATGACAAGATCACGAGCTAAAGCAATTCATGACAAGGTGAACTCACTCCTCTCTCTTCATGCTTTAGGTGACTTGGTGAATGGTGCGCTACCTCATGGAAATGCCCTTTGTGTGCTTAGGTTGGAACCCACCATGGACCCTCAAGACGATGCTCAAGATGCCCGGGAACGTGCTCAAGAAGTTGCCTAAGAAGTCATGGAAGAAGTCCGAGAAGACGGCGTGAAGGAAGAAGAAGAAAAGGAGGAAAACGGGGGAAAACGCCCCCTCCCCCCCCCCCCCCAGCCTCAAGCCCCGGCCAGGCCGGCCCCCTCCATCCTTAGGACGGCCACCAGCCAGAAGGGGCCGGCCTCGCCTCCTCCCACCCCGGCCTCAGGCCGGCTGCTCCAGCTCCCACCCCGGCCTCCCAGGCCGGGCCCCCTGAAGACTGCGAGAATTGGGGAATTTCACCCCTTTTTCACCCCCACCTACCCCCTTGGCTATATAAAGACTTCCTCATGCTAGATCTAGGGTTAGAGATGAAATTAGAACTTTGAGCATTGCTCTTGTATCCCTCTTGTGAGGCTACTCCTATGGTTGTACCTAGGACCGTATCAAGACTACTCCTATGATTCATATTTAGGACCGTATTAAGATTCATCCAACTACATATCCTCTCCCCTTGGGATTTAGATAAGAGTTGTCCAATCTTCCTCAACTAACCCTTGAGGTTCTATTGGCGTAGTGGACCGGCTACGGGTGTGAAGCGGTTTCAATCAATGTGATCTCAGTTGGATCGATCGTTCCATAGGAGGCCCTCGGGGTTTAGTTAAAGGGAGATTTGGGGTCCTTCGGTTCTTTCTATTTATCCCCCTTGTGTTTCCCCGCGTTTTCCCATGATTTCCCCTCGATTCCCCATCTCGTGTTCATCGTGTTCATCGCGTTCTTCGTTTGTTCTTCGTGTTCTTGGTCGATTCGTGAAGATCGGGCCACCTAGGAGCTAACCACTCTGCATCAGCTAGGAGCCGCGCCCACACTCTGTACGACAACCACGGGGGTGCCCAAGGCACAATGGGAGCCCCCATGGTCGATCGGGCTGTCCCAGCGGTCAAGCCTCCGCCCTCTGAAATCTACTAATGCATCTTACCTCGCCGAAAAGGAGTCCGGAGAGACGAGGTTCGCACGGCCAACCACTGCACCATCCACACACAGCAGTCCCGGTGAAATCCACACTGTCGAACCCACGTTGCACATCTCCGTGGCTGGTCTGGGTGAAGACTTGCACACCATAGGCGTTCCACCAACCGTCACTGTACCGCGCCTAGACAACGACGGCATAGGAACGACACACTCCACAATTCCCTCGCCACCGTCAGGCGACGCAAGATGCGGCGGCGAGACCGAATGACTTGGCACCCAGCGCCTAGGCGACACCACCTCCACAGCCTGCGGAGCCGTAGGCACCACCTCCAACGACGCCAGGGGTGCATCATGGCGAGATGGCGAACCCGGCAGACGGTGCACCCCCTGATTCCCCCACCCTCCACGCCCAAGAATCGGTCCACGGGGCAGCGGAGGCGGAGGCGGAAGCGGAAGATCACCACCGAATACATCATTGTCTTCCCAATCGCTAGGGTGTCCATTGTGGCCACTATCTCCGTCATTCCACCGATGTTGGTCCGGAGAACGTCCCGGACTCGGCTCTGGCGACGGTTCCACGGAACGAACATCAATGTCCACTGCATAAAGAAGCAAATTGACACTGTTTCGAAAACGCTTACCCCGAAGAGGAGGGCGCAGCCGTAGACCGTCATTCGACTTTGTGACCGCAAGCGTGTTCGCTAGCGGAATTCCCGCAAGATCCGGAGTTCAGGCCGTGAAGCGGAAGGTCGACATGTCGCTCCTCGACGTCGTGAAGAATCCAGCTCGTCCACTTAGCAACTATCATGCAGCAGGGACTCCGCGGAGCGTAGCTCCCACGCATGACTCGGGATACCTTTCATCTCCACCTCCACCTTAGTGAACATCGAGCGCGAGATCGCCCCCTCCTGGCGGGTCCATGGCCTCACGAGGAGCCACAACCGCGGCGTACGCATCCCCCAGCACGCAGCACTCTGTCCCTCGCCTCCGCGGTGCGGAAGTCCTCCGGCTGATAGCACACTACGAGCAATCCGCCAGCGTGAAGTTGAAGTGAGCGCGAATGGCCTCCTCCGCCACGATCCCCGACGCCTTCGGGCCATCGCCTCTCTGAGAGCCAAGCAAGGCCAGCCCCAACTCCTCATCAAGGCAATACATCTCCGGAGAAGGCTTGGCGATGCAAATGCGGCCAGGCCAAGTCGGAGGAGGAGGAGGGGCAGTGGAGACTCTGGAGCACGCACCACACCTGTCGAGACATCGTAGTAGTTTTCATAGACGGGGGTGCCATGAGACTACGGTAGAGACGTGGGGTAACGGGATAGCGTAGTAACACAGAACACAGGATTTTACCCAGGTTCGGTACGTCGCGACAGTACGACGTGCCTACTCCTGCACTTCTCACTAATTGGGACTAAAGCCCGTAAACAGGGTTACAATGTGAGGGTTTTAGATCTAAGCTACTCGACGAGGATGAGCATCTCGGCGAGTTGGCGTAGAGCTTCTCTGTTTGTTCGTTGTTTTGTTTATCTCCCGTCCGGCTTTATATAATAGCCGGATTAGGGCTTACAGAATAGGAAACCTAGAAAACTACGGTAACTTGTAACTTGGAAAGCAAGGAATCCGTCTTCTCCTCCAAGCCAGATCACATGGGCTGTGATCCGGGTTCTTCTAAAATCCGGCTTCTGCGCGTCGGATTACTGGGCCGCCTAGTGGACCTAAGCCCACTACCACTTTAGGCCACCCTGGTAATCCGACACTTGGCCTACCATCTTCTATACCCCTATTTGGTATATATCCGACAGTAGCCCCCAAGAAGGATCAAAATTCTGATTCTCCGCTTTTCGCCAAATGTTCTTTGTCCGAGAAATATTGATTCAGCAGTCTTGATTCTTCTTATTCTCCATTTGAAAAAGATGGTGGCATGAAACTCGGAATCCTGAAAATCCGGCTTTTCTCTCACGATCCTTCGTGGAGAAGAAACTTCCTACGTCAGCGCACTCAACCATGCTGACGTAAGCGACGTTTGAGATTTACTCGGAAAAACCCAGAAACATATCTCTGACAGATTCGCGCGGGAAACAAGGAGATAATCATCATTACTCCGTCGTTTTATTTCCCGGATTTTCCGGCGAGCAACACGCGGCAAACATCCAACGGTCAAAATAGCCGTTGGCACGCATCTAAACGGTTTTCCGGCTATAAATAGCCGTCCTCGTCCTCAACGAAAACTTTCCACACTCCCCACTGCCCACGCCATTGACGCGAACAAGCTCGAGAGCAAAGCACTGTCCCAGGCGCACTTAGCATCCAAGCACGCCGGAACGCAACGCGCCACCACGAAATGGCCTCCTCGCCGTCCTCGCCGACCCGCGCCGCCATCAACGAGCTCATCAGCGATTTAGATCCGCAACTGGGATCGCCCAAGCACACCGGCGGCGCGCCGGAGAAGACCGCGGCCTCCGCGGTGGGTGACGCAAATTCCTCCGCCGCCGCGGACGTTGCGGGATCGAGCTCCGCAACCTCCCCGCCGTTCGCTCCAGAAACGGCGGAGGAGAAGATCCCGTTTCAAGTCTACGAACACACTGCGACTGAAGAAGCAGAATTTGTCGGCGACTGGAATCCGAGTAACTCTTCCCTTGTCCTCCTTCGACAAATGTCAAAAGAGGGATTAATAGTTAAAGGCAAATGGCGAAAGTCAGATGGTGAGCTCAAGCCCAGACCAAAAAACGGAGAGTGTGTCCTCCTTACATCTCACATTACGCGAGGTATGGGTTTACCTCCTTCTGCCTTCTTCATAGACATCCTTAACTATTACGGCGTCCAACCGCATAACCTCTCTCCAAATTCCATCCTCTATCTAGCTAGCTTCCAAGCCCTTTTTGAGGGATATCTCGGAATAACTCCTAGTCTAGATTTTTGGCAATACTGTTTTGAAGTAAAACATAACATCACAGAAGATATTTCCCCTATCTGTGGAACCATATCTTTCATTCTTCGGAAAAGTAGAGAGGATTGGTTCCCAAGAATAAAAATGCCAGAACCTACCAAATCCTGGCTGGGTTCTTTCTTTTATCATCAGGACATCCCATTCCCTGGCAAGGAAATCGGGGTTCCTTCATTCGTTAATTCCGCCGCCATTCCTCGAGAGAGTTGGACAGCTGAAGCAGTTGTGACATTGCCGGAAAATTTAATGAAGATAAAGCGCCGTATTGCCAAGCTTACTTCTTCCCAACCTTCCTTAACTGGGAAAGACACTGTTTTATGCTGGTTCGGACGTCGCATTCAACCTCTTTCATTTCGTTCCCGGCTTCTTTGCGAATACCAAGGGCCAGAAGATAGCATGAGGGGAACAGATAAAGCCTATACCAAGAAAGATTTTATAAAGTGACTTCATCAGCTGGTTGCCTCCAGCGCCCAAATCGAAGAAAACCTAGCCATTTATCACGTGGAAAATCGAGTTCCTAAGGTATTTATACTTTCCTTGTTTCCGAGTTTTCCTCAGATTAACTTGTATCTCCGCCTTTTGATCATGTTGTGAATTCTTTCCTAGTTCAACGAACTCGGAGGAAATGATCTTGCTTCCGATGCCGAACTCAGCGAAATACATGCTAGGTTTTACAACAACCGGAAGCGCAAAAGGCAGGTGACTTTCGAGAAAATGATAATTGTTGACGGAATTCCTGTCGCCACCTCCAGGTATTTTACCGTGGTTTTCCTAGTTACCATCCTTCTTCAGTTCTTCGAGATTTTTAACTCTCGGATATTCTTCTTTCAGTCTTGCCCCAACTCCTTTGAAAACAAAGAAGCTGAAGAAACATAAGGCTGCTATCAAAGAGGAATCTTCTTCTGCAGCCATGGGCCCGAGGAATAGAACGGAAGCACAGACAGGTGAAAATCTCCGGACCTCTGCTGGAAACGAACCCGTCTCCAACTTGGACAGTAACATCCGGATAAAAGAAGAACCGTTCGACGATCTCGGATATATTCGTCCGGAGGCTAAAAAGTTCTTCGCTCCTGCCCCTCTAATTCGTCCTTGGCCACAGGGCGGATTAGTCGTTCGCAATGATATTGTATTTTCCCCTCGCCAGGTCTTACAAGATGGCCTTCATCACGTTGGGATTCTTTTTTCTGAATATGCCAGAGAATTCAACGAGAACTTGGCCGACTTGCGAGAAATGAGCCAGGTGATACCTCTAGCCCCCAAGCATTAAGTTGAAAATCTGAATTCTTCTTAATGTTTCATCATATGCTTGTTCATACTTAAGCATTTGTCTTTCATTTCCGTATCCAGCATTCCGCAGATGCCATAAACTTGGAAGTTTTTAAGAAGCTTAATCTCAAAAGTAGAGAAGTAAAAACCCTTCAATCTATGATTGAATTGAAAAGCAACGAGCTGGCGTCATCTCAGCTACAATTGTCTAAAACAACAGGTGTGTATTCTCTGCAGTTTTTATCCGGATAACATTTGCCCCGAATTTTCATAAGCTCGTCCCCTAGCTGCTTTAGCAAAAGCCAACAAAATAGCCAAGGACGCTAGCAATGCATCTCGGCTCCGTGCAGAAAACTCGAGCCTTCGCAAGGAACTTACGAAAGTTCAAGAAGACCTGGAAGCCAGTAATCTGGCCCTTGGGATTGCTCAATCCCAGGCTTCTTTGCAAGCGGCGGAAAATAAATCTATTATCCATGATTTTGAAAGTATGCTATTCCCGCGCATGAAAGAAGGCACCGAAATTGACAAGGTTCTTGGTAAGTTAGTTCCTTTTATCAATTTCTCTATGTCTTACTTTCTTTTATTTTGTGGCCTAAACTTGTTTCTGCCATCAAAACAGGGAATATTCCAGGCATTTCTCGGATTGAGAAAATCCGAGCTTTTGGAGAAGTATGGAACGCGATCAGAAATGCAGGAATGCAATTGATTAATAAATTCCTTCCCACAAGTACTATAGATTTCTCGGAAGTTTACAAACTCCCGGGTGCCATCATGGAAGTTGCGGGATCAAAGGAATTCATCCTACGCTCCGCTGCACGAGGTGGTGCGCGCATGGCACTAGGCCTTATGCGCCTGCACTACCCTGATGCGAAATCTTGGCGCGTGGCCTCTGGTGTCCCTCAAGGGTATACAGAGGATCAGCGAACCGCCATCTTTGATGAAGTCAAAGGCCACGCCACCAAGATTGCTTCTATGGTTAACATTTCTATCACTTATCCAGAAGAAGAGGTTCCCGCAGTCCCCGAAGATGAAAGCAGCGAGGAAGACTCGGATGCTTGAAGGACTGCTTTTAACCTGGATGATGGATTTGTATAATAGGAGCGCTATTTACACTGTAATTCATACTGTAACGCTTCTATTTCATTTGTCGAAACAAGAACTCCGCCTTTTGCAGCTTTGAATTATGAAATTCCTTGCAAGTTTGTCGGGTTGAATTGCTCCCTTATCTACTAAGTTCTCTGGCATATGTGTTTTGACTGTCTTTAGTGTTTGAAATGACTCGATAGCATTATGATCGTCATGACGAGTAACTGGGTATAACCAATCAGTTAGAACTCGGAAACATGGACCATACTAAAGGCATTTGCACTAACGAGATCCAGTGACCCAACATATATTCGATCAGGTAATGCTTAAAGATTTGTAAGGAACTTTCTTGAAACTTGGGCACGCAGGCATAATCCGAGTTTCCTTTAGCCATTAACAGGCTGAAATCATTCAGTTTTTTAACACCGAGCACGCAGGCACAATTCGGGTTAACATTGAGTATTTTGTAAGATTATTGGGAAATAGAAAAGGTGGAAACATGCTTTTACTATAATGAATCTTGTAAAAAACATGGATATCAGAATTCCAATGACTTTATTTCATGATCTCAAAAGATGTTTACATAGATATTGAACTAAGTATAGAAGGGACGTAACTGCTGGATGCTCCAAGGTCTCTTTGTCTCTCCTAGCTCATCATCTATCTTTCTCTTTCTTTTGCGATTCGGTTTCTCGGGGTCGTCTTCTGTATCTCGAATGTCAACAAGATAGTATGATCCATTTTTCATGGCTTTACTTATGACAAATGGCCCTTCCCATACTGGGGCTAATTTGTGCTTCCTTTGCTGCACCAACCTCAGCACTAGGTCACCTTCTTTAAAAGAACGATGCCTGATTTTCCGACTATGGTAACGTCTCAAACCCTGCTGGTAAATGGCGGACCTTTGAAGCACAAGCTCTCGTTCCTCTTCTAGGAGATCAACGGCATTCTGTCGTGCCTCTTCGGCGTCTAATTCGTCAAAATCTTGCACTCTTGGACTATCATGGATCATATCTGTTGGGAGAATAGCTTCCGCGCCGTAAACTAGGAAACACGGGGTTTGCCCGGTTGACCTATTTGGCGTCGTTCTTATACTCCAAATCACGGAAGGCAACTCTTCTACCCATGCTCCGGCCGCTCTGTGAAGAGGAGTTTCGAGTCTTGGGCGTATTCCTTGCAGGATTGAGCTATTCATTCGCTCAACCTGTCCATTGGATTGCGGGTGTGCCACAGATGCTAGATCTAGGCGAATTCCCGTTTGTCGGCAATATTTTGCCAACTCTCCGATGGAGAAATTTGTCCCGTTGTCGGTTATTATACTGTGTGGCACACCGTATCTCATCACTAAGTCGATGATGAAATTTCTAGCAGTTGCACCATCCAGCTTTTTGATGGGTTTGGCCTCCACCCATTTGGTGTACTTATCCACTGCTACTAGCAAATGAGTAAGTCCACCTCTTGCGGTTTTGAATGGTCCCATCATATCTAGCCCCCAGAACGCAAACGGCCACGTAATGGGGATAGTTTTAAGTGCTTGGGCCGGCAAATTGGTCTGCTTGGCGTAATATTGACATCCTGCACATGTATTAACTATATGCTCGGCATCTGTCTTGGCTGTTAGCCAGAAAAAACCCGCGCGGAATGCTTTTTTGACTATGCTTTTTGATTGAGCATGATGTCCGCAATCGCCGGCGTGGATTTCTTCCAGTATTTCTCTTCCTTCTTCTGGTGAGATGCACCGCTGAAAAATTCCAGAAATACTGCGTTTATATAAGCAGCCGTCAATTACTGTGTATCCTTTGCATCGACGCTGTATTTGTCTTTGCAAGACTTCGTCTGCTCCTTCCGGGTACTTCTGATTGACTAAGAAGTTTAAGTACGGAATTGTCCAGTCTGGTTTAACGATCATGACTTCAATCGATTCAGACGCCAGAGGGTAATCAACGTCTCCACCTTTTATGGATGGCTCATGTAAGTGCTGAACGAATACTCCTGGCGGTAAGGTTTTTACCCTTTCTGATCCCATGCGGGCTAGCGCATCCGCGTTCCAGTTTTCCTCCCTTTTGATGTGAAGGACCTCGAATCCAAAGAAACAGATGGCGAACTCGTCTACCGTTCTCCGATATTCGGCCATTATAGGGCTTTTTGCGTCCCAGGTTTGGTTGAGCTGATGCTGCACCAAATCCGAGTCGCCATAGCACAGGATGCGCTTCACTCCTATTTCTTTTGCGATATGCAAGCCGTGAAGCAAAGCTTCGTATTCTGCCACGTTATTACTGGCGTTGAAGTGTATTTGCAACACGTACTCCGTTGTGTCTCCCTTACGAGATTTTAAGACTACGCCAGCCCCAGCTCCTTCCTTCATCTTGGATCCGTCAAAGTGCATGATCCAGTACTCGGACTCCGGCATTGGTGTTTTTTCCATTGCTTCTGTCCAGTCGGCAACAAAATCTGCCAAAACCTGGGATTTTATGGCCGTCCTTGGCTGGTACTTAATGTCGAAGGCTGCCAGCTCAATGCCCCATTTGGCTACTCGGCCGGTTGCCTCTGCATTGTTTATAATGTCTCCTAGTGGTGCTTTACTAACCACTGTTATGGAATGCCCTTGGAAGTAATGGCGTAGTTTTCTAGAGGCGAAAAATACACCATACGCCAGTTTCTGGTAGTGTGGGTACCTTTGTTTTGACTCGGAAAAAACTTTGCTTATGTAATATACCGGATGTTGGTCTGGTATGCTTTGTTCTTCTTTTAACCGTTCCACAACGATTACCGCACTAATAACCCGATTTGTAGCCGTAAGGTACAATAACATGGGCTCTTCGTCTTTTGGGGATGCCAAAATCGGAGCTTTCATCAAGGTTTCCTTCAACTGAGCCAGCGCCGCATCGGCCTCTTCTGTCCATTCGAACTTGTCGGATTTTTTCAGTAGCTTGTAGAGTGGTAATGCTTTATCCCGCAGCCGACTAATAAATCTGCTAACGGCAGCTGCGGAACCCGTCAATCTTTGGACATCTTTGACGCAGGTAGGTTTTGTGATGTTCAAGATTCCCTTGATCTTTTCCGGGTTAACTTCTATTCCTCTGTGAGAAACGATGAAACCCAGAAGTTTTCCTGAGGGAACCCCGAATACGCACTTAGATGGATTCAACTTCATCTTGTAGGTGCGTAAGTTTTCGAAAGTTTCTCGCAAATCCTCAAGGAGTGTATCTTTTTCCTTGGTTACGACAGCAATATCGTCCACATAAACATGGACATTTTTTCCAATCTGACTATGCAAACAACGTTGCATGCAACGCTGGTAGATTGCACCTGCGTTCTTCAGGCCAAACGGCATGGTTACGTAATAATACGTCCCGTATGGGGTTATGAAAGAAGTCTTAATTTGATCTTCCTTTTTCATGCGTATTTGGTGGTACCCGGAGTATGCATCCAAAAAGCACAAAAGCTCAGAGCCTGCTGTGGCGTCTATTATTTGATCGATTCGTGGTAATGCGAACCTATCTTTCGGACACAATTTGTTCAAGCCTGTGTAATCTATACACATTCTAAGAGCAGTAGTGTCTTTCTTCGGTACTAATACCGGATTTGCGGACCAGTCAGTATGGATCACTTCCTTGATGAAATCCGCTGCTAAAAGCCGGATAATTTCCTTGCCAATAGCCTTCCGTCTTCTTCCGTGAAATCGACGGAGACCTTGTTTGACGGGTTTTGATCCAGGAATAACCTTAAGTTGGTGCTCAGCAAGTTCCCTGGGTACACCTGGCATGTCCGCTGGACACCAGGCAAAAATATCCCAGTTCTCACGGAGGAACTCGATGAGCTCGCCTTCCTATTTGTCAGTCATCCCAGTCCCTACGACGACAAATTTTGTCGGATCTTTGGGATCTAGGATTACCTGTCTTGTATTCTCGGATGCCTTGAAGCTGTCTGTTGGCTTCCGAGTTTCTTTTCCTGTCGGCATTTCTGACGGCGATACCTCCTTGGCTAATTCCTTCAGTTCTTCCTTTGCTATAACTCTCTGAGCGCAAAGGGCGTTTTCTTTCTCCAACTCATTAGCCAGCTTGAAATCACCAGCTATAGTGATTACTCCTCCCTTGGGTCCTGGCATCTTCAGCTTGTTATAAATATAACAGGATCTTGCCATGAATTTGGCGAAAGCTGGACGTCCGAGTATTGCGTGATACACGCTTTCGAATGGCACTACTTCGAAGGATACTTTTTCCTGGCGGAAGTGGTCTTTATCTCCGAAGGTGACATCTAGGGAAATTTCTCCTAGGGATCGTGCTTGCCTGCCAGGGACGATACCATGGAAGCGTATATTGCTGTAGTTGAGCTGAGACTCGGAAATCTTCAGGTGCTTCAGTGTATCCAGGTACATTATGTTAATGCTGGATCCTCCATCCATCAGCACTCTTCTTAGCCTAGTATTTTGAACAATAGGGCTTACAACAAGAGCTTGTGTGCCGGGTTCAGGGATATTTCCGGGATGATCAGACTGATCCCAGATTATCGGTGTATTGGAGTACTTCAAGAATTTCGGGGTTGCCGGAACAACCGCGTTTATTTCTCGAAGTGTTCTTTTTGCCACCTTTGCTGATGGGGTTGCTAAGAAAGTTAGCATTGCTTCTCCATCCACTCTCGGAAACTTGGGTTCGCCTTTACGCTGTTGTTCCTGGATTTTTTCGTCAGTGTCCGATTCACTGTCTTCTTTGTCAGCTTCTGGCTTTTGTTTGGCGGGTTTCCTTTTGGAACCCTTCCCTTTATTTCCGGATCCCGCAGTGCCTTTCATGTGCTTATTCAGCCGGCATTGCGCGTTTGTATGGTGGGTTTTCCAAATTGCGAGTGGTGAACGCAAGGTTCCGACTTAATCCTTTCCCACTCTTCTGGAGTGTAATTGATTGGGTCTGGGTTGCGTCCTTTCCACTTATTTCCCTTTTCTCCTCCAAAGGCTATGTTCACCTCTTTGGGCTTCATCGTTGTTTCTGGAGTGGCTTTTTTGTCAGAACGAGGGGTTTTCTTGGCGAGTATCAATGATTCAATATTGCCTCCTCTTGCTCTGATGTCATCCTCGGCCGCGGCATGCTCATTGGCGGTTGTAAGCATGGATCCGAGATCCTTGTGCTTTTTGGAACCAACCATGAACGGTACAAGTCCGGGTTTTAGGCCATTGACGAAAGCATGCATTGCTTGTACGTCAGTTACTCCAGAGCAACTATTCTTCATTGCTGTCCATCTGGAGATGAAATCCACGTATGGTTCATCCTCAAATTGCGTGCAACGGTTTAGCTGGTTGATGCTATTCGGGCGTTTGTATGTTCCCCGAAAATGCTGAGTAAATACTCTAGCCATATCGTCCCAGCTGTCGACTGTTCGTGACGGTAATCCATTGATCCAATCTCTGGCTCCGTCCAGCAGCATTAGGGGAAGAAACTTGACAGCTTCCAGGTCTGTCCCATTGTTGATCTGGACGGCTGTATAGTAATCCGAGAGCCAGGTATCCGGGTTTGTGCTGCCGGTGTATTTTTGGTACGTTGGGCCGACTTTGGCAAAGCCGGAATGCAACGTTATTCTTCGGATCCTGTCAGTAAAACACTTAGGACCAAAGTATAGATCATCTTTTTCTGCTCTGTCAATGTGTGCAGAATATCTTCCGGCTGAATGGACAGAAGGGGATCTGCTCCTTTCTCTTCCATTGTTGCGCGAACGCGCTCTTCCGGAATTGTTTCTATCTCTTCCGTGATCACGCCCTTTTGGATTAGGCGGAGTTCTACTCCTGTGCCTTTCTTTGTCCTTAGGCGGTGTCCGGGATCTCTCACGCCTGTGAGGTGTATCGTGTCTTCCAGCTTTCTCGGCTGGGTTTCTCGGAGGTGGCATTATTTTGCCGTCTTTCCGGTGTTTGTCTTCCCGATCATGGGGTTTATACCCATCTTTCGGGAGATGGGATCCGGTCCTAGACGCTGCATCCCGGTTATCGGGGTTTTTCTTGTCTTTTCTCGGATCCTCTTTTTTATCTTTTGAATTGTCTGAATCCCCGGGTTCTTCCGGTCCAGGTGCTCCAGCGGCGCAAGTAGCTGTCTTGCATAGGGCGGAATTATCATGCAGCCTCCCTGATCGCTCTTGAGCGCGCTGTTGTTGTTGCAATGCTTTTCCTAGGAAAGCATACACCCCTTGGAGTTTTTCCCCGTTGGAATACAGATCGTTGTTAAGAATCGCGAACGCTGCTTCCGCGTTTTCTGCTGCGGTCTTGTATATTGGTTCGCCCTTGGCATCTTTGCCGTTTACCTGCTTTTGCCAAGATGGGTTATGGAACCTTTCTTTTGGCGGCAGTTCTTCCGGTCTTGCGATTCCGGGTAACCTAGTAGGTTTTAACGCAGATCTATTCTTTCTCTCGTACTCCTCTATTTCTTCCTTCATGACTTTGATGTCATTATGGGTTTGTTGGAGATGTTGCCGAGATCTGAGTAGATGTTGCTGTTGCCGTTGGAAAGCTTGTCTCCTGGCTTCCAGCATCTCAGGGGGTTCATCTGGTCCCACTGGTGTTTGCAATAGCTCTTGCTCTTCCTGTTCCGTCATTGGCGGAGCAGTGATTTCCTTAGATTTCTTCTCCGCAGGCTTTGTTCCGCTAACATATCCAACTTCCAGGTTTTCATCAGCGATATCAGCTGATTTTTTCTTTCGGATTTTGTATTGGAGTTTTTTAGAAGCACGGTGCTTTTTCTTGGAAGAGGGAGGTTTTTTGACAGGCTCATCTTCTGTCATCTCCTTGACACTGGGGAATATCGGAGAAGTTTCTCCGTCTTCTCTCTCTTCCACTGGCGGAGGGGTTTTAGGGCTTTCCTGGCTGCCGACGTCCGTGGTATCAGCCGGTTTCGCCATTAAGACTTCATGGAATCCCTCTTGAAAGGATTTAACCTTTCTTACGAAGGCGTCCTCATCTTCGTCTTCAGAGTCGAAGTTATCCGATCCGGTTTCCGATTCCAACCTCGCCTCAATGACGGCAAGCACGGATTCTGCTTCCGAGTTCATCGTCTTGTTGACGGATGTCGGATCTTCCGCCTCTGTGACGGGTGTTTGATCTTCCGTCTCCATGACGGGAATGTTGTTGTCTGCCTCTTGCACGGGATTTCCGTCATCCGTGTTTTCGGCAATTTCGGATTGCACCATGCCGATAAAGTGTGTCTCACTTTTTTGTCGGCGATCTGAGCAGAATCCGGCATCATAGTCATCTTCGACTGGGTATAGGGCGGGTGGGATAAATTTGCTTCCACCGCAAAACCCCATTGCTTCTGCAGTTAGTCCGATAAAGATGTTAGCAGATCCTATCGGTAGCACGCAGGCACTTACCAGGTGGTTTTGCGCCGGTATGTAGTATCCGTTGTCGAGGAAGCGCCCGACGTCGTTGTCGAACTCCAAGCTTCCGACAGTGATTGATCTTCCGATTCCGCCAAGTATCCCAGATCGGAATCTTACGCCTGACGTCGTTTGCCCCACGGTGGGCGCCAACTGTCGAGACATCGTAGTAGTTTTCATAGACGGGGGTGCCATGAGACTACGGTAGAGACGTGGGGTAACGGGATAGCGTAGTAACACAGAACACAGGATTTTACCCAGGTTCGGTACGTCGCGACAGTACGACGTGCCTACTCCTGCACTTCTCACTAATTGGGACTAAAGCCCGTAAACAGGGTTACAATGTGAGGGTTTTAGATCTAAGCTACTCGACGAGGATGAGCATCTCGGCGAGTTGGCGTAGAGCTTCTCCGTTTGTTCGTTGTTTTGTTTATCTCCCGTCCGGCTTTATATAATAGCCGGATTAGGGCTTACAGAATAGGAAACCTAGAAAACTACGGTAACTTGTAACTTGGAAAGCAAGGAATCCGTCTTCTCCTCCAAGCCAGATCACATGGGCTGTGATCCGGGTTCTTCTAGAATCCGGCTTCTGCGCGTCGGATTACTGGGCCGCCTAGTGGACCTAAGCCCACTACCACTTTAGGCCACCCTGGTAATCCGGCACTTGGCCTACCATCTTCTATACCCCTATTTGGTATATATCCGACAACACCAGAGAAGGGGACCGATAGACGCGGCGGCCAGTCTCCCCCCCCCGCGCCACGTCCGCCCAAGGCCTCTCCGGCACACGCCCCCCGCCACCACCAGCCATACCACCAGGGGCTCCACGGTGCAACCCCCCTGCCACCATAACCAGACTGGCCGGGAGGCGAACCACCAGCACCCGCTGAGACGCCCGACGGCCCAATACACATCTTGGTCGGAAGGCGCACCTCCCCACTGCCCTTGCTGGCGCCAGGACTCCGGGACCGCTTGCAGCTATTGGACTTGTGCACCTCCGACCCAAAGAGAAGCAACGCGGCTTGCTCTCACAGTTTGCGTTGATGTGGCCGGGCTCGCAGCAATTGTAGTAGAGTCCGTGCATTTCCTTGAGCATAGGGCGACGAGGAACCGCCGCCAGTAGGGGGCCCGGAGCCACGCGGCCAGGGGACCTCCTCTTCCAAGTCGGGGGAAGCCAGCCACCATCATCCTCACGAGCCTTACCATGCACGGCCGGCTGCGATGCCGAGACATGGGAGACGGACTGCTCCCGACGCCCACCCCGCGCAGCCTCCGCCACCACCACGGGGAGCACCTCCCTCCATCTCAGGGCCGCCGCATCCGCGGCAGTTTTGGCCGCCGAAGCCACCCGGAGAGCCGAGTTGATGGAGGTCGAGCTCTCCTCTGAAGAGGACGGCACACCTACCAGATCTACACGTGAAGCCATCGAAGCAACTATGTGGTGCACCCTTCGGAGCGGAAGAGCACGGGGGCGGTGGGTGGTGCCGGCCGGAGTGACCGACGACACAGAGGGGGGAGGGAGGAGTTCTCTACGCCAGATCCCACGTGGGGCGCCGCCGGCGCGCGCGAGGGGAGGGAGAGTCGCGAGAGCTCCAAGGAGGGGAAAAGAGGCAGAATCCTAAGGAAAGATAATGATTTACACAACAAATTAAATCTTTAAATACACAATTCAATCATGCACCAGTGCTTCTTGTTTACAGTTATCAAGATACACTATAAAACACAGTTACGAAATTATCCACAAGACTATCTTGCACAAATATGTTTATTATACACTAATGAATCAACTCAAGAATCAAGAAGCACGCGCAACACAAATAAATATGCGTGCTGTGCTTGTACATACATGTTACATAACGAATTATGATCAGCTACATTACAGTTTAGAAATGTTAACAATCAATGGTAAGTACATCATGCATACATCTCTTGTATGTGTGTGTGGTTTATCTATCTTCATTTCCCTGTGTTGGTGGTGTGCCAAATAATCGGCGTCTGACTGCTGACCTGCTGTTAACTGTACTGTCACCGTCAGACTCAAAAGGAGTCACTGAAACCGGACTCCCTTGGAGGTCAAGACGATGGTTCACGGAGTGATCCAAGCTCATGTGAAGTGCTTTCATCATCTTGAAGCACTCCTCGGCCTCATCCTCCTGTTGATTTTAACCGTGGTAAATTAGTACTGGCGTGCGGTAATAGAAGAAGAAGAGATGATGGAGTAGTACTAATTAAATAAATGCATTTTGTTCGGTCGTCATTACCAAGTGGCAGAGTGGAGGAATAATGAGATTGGCATGATCCTGCAGTGCCACACACCTTAGGGCAGCGGCGGCGACCACTGATGCGTCGAATCGGAGAAACGATGCCTCTGCATGCATGCATGCAGGTACGCGCGTCAAAAAGAATGAAATCATTTGTAGCTGCTAGTGAAATTGATATATATATGTACGCACCGGAGAGAGATCGGAAGAGGAGGCGGCTGCAAGGAGATGGATGAGATGCCGTTGCAGTTGTCGTGGGAAGGAGGTCGAGGTAGGAGAATGGAGTGACGCAGGCGAGCCGCCATTGGAGGGCCTTGAGCAGCGTGAGTTCCATGTCCCGGATCGTCGACGCCCGGAACGAATGATTCATTACCTCCTCCATCTGTCGTCACGCATATAGCAAAATACTAAATTTATATCATGCATGCTGATCGACGAGATATATTAATAGATAACCTTGGGAATTCAGATTTATGCATCAATGGTTGCATCTTTATCTCGAGAGCAATCACACGGTTCTTGTGATCGAATATAAAGCAATGGATCGATCGGATTCAGTAAGCTAGACACGAGTGAACGTACGTACGTACCTGTAGATGATGGAGCGATGGTATGTTGACCTCGTCCAACTTGCATGCAACCGATAGGCACGCCACGCTCACCACTTCCACCATCCACGCCTCCCAACTCTGCCATATATATGCATCAGTTTATTTATTTGCACATATATGTCAGCCAAAATTCACCCAGAAAAACAAAATGCAAACACAAAAATTTAAGTACTAATTAACACGATAATTTGGTGGACGTACGAGGTGGCAGTTGATGGACAAGAAGCGGTCAAGATAGTTGACGGCGTTGAACGCCGTCGCCACCGCCAGTCCCAACCGGCCGAATGCCTGCAGGTGAATGTGTTGAAGGAACAATTAATTAACAAGAGCTAGTAGTAAAGAACGAAATCAACAAATTATGGAGATCGAAATTCCAAATGCACGCAGTTAAGACTATATCTCCCAAATTAACATACGTACGTAGATGATGTAGTGCACGGCTTTGGACCTAGCGCTGGCCACTCCGCCGTGGTGCTGATGGTCGTGGAGGAGACGCTGGAGGTAGCCTGTCGTCCGCGCGGGTGCGTAGCTTCTCTCCCTGGCCTTGTACTCCTCCATCAGATCAACCACCTGCCGCGCATGATCATCGTCGTCACCTTTTGGTCCGCCGCCGGATGATGGTGAGACGGCCGGCGGCGGCGGTGGTGTTGAGTCGTCGACGAAAGGGTCTTCGTCGCAGTAGAGAAGGAGACTATTCCTCGTGCTCTCATCGTCGTCTTCCATCTCTCTGGCCGGCTAGCTGCACATGCATGCATGCACAGGGCGGCACTGTCTGTCTGTGTCGTCGTGGTGTAAATATATGGAGGAGTGAGCTAGCTAGCTAGCGAGGAAGAAGACGATCGAGGGTAGCAGCAGTGAGTTAATGGAGTTGGATGCGTGTATCGGGCAAATGGGGAATGCACGTACGCACGTAGTGGATGGTGGCTGCCTTAAAAACCGCACGTCCTGACGTGGCCGGCCACCAGCTGTGTGTGGGGTCGTTAATGCATGCACGCCGGCCGGACTTTCTCTCCCCTGCATGCATGCAGATCAACTTTCAGCAAACAGAAGCACAGTTTTTTTCTTTTTTTTTTGCAGGTAAAGAAAAACAGTACGATGTTAAGGGCAGCAGAGAAGCAAGAATAGCTGCAAGTTATATAACGAGTGCAAAGGGAGGAAACGCATGAACCCCAAAATGTTTGGTGGATCGACCAAACGGTACGTACAGCTCGCGTGACCATAGTAAATTGCCGGCCGGCTTGGGGTTGGGACGTTGGGTCGATCGTATACTCATGTACTGTAGTAATGTACGTACAGCTATACGCATGCATGCATGCATAGCTCGACCGACATTACGTGTGTGTACGTATCAGTAAATGCAGACAATCCTGGAATTTCAGTGGCGATGCATCCTGACACGGCAGTCTGTCAGTCTGCCAGTCTCTCCATCGTCAGTGAGACCAGTGCACCTACGCGCGGCTAGCTATAGCTGCTCGGTCGATCGAATAGGTACTAGGTACAACTGAATCATGATTGAACCATCATCAACCAAGTACTAGCTGAATTTCTGTTATATATTCTCTTTTTCTGCGGGCGAACCGTACCTGTCATGATTTTGTCTAATGGAGTACATATTTTGGGGGGGGAGGGGCAAAACACACAAAACCAGCTAAATTAAGGTCCCTAAAATAAAAATTTCTTCATGCATGTCAAAATCTTGTGTGTGTGTGTGTGTGTGGGGGGGGGGGGGGGGGGGGGGGGAGGGGGCGGTGGCCCTGCTCACTTGTACTAAGCTCCGCCTCTGGAAGAAACACTGATAGGGCTGAAAAAATGGGATACTTTTAATTGACGGAAGCAACGCTATATATGCACACTAGGAAATCTCATGACGTAGAGAACTTGTGGATGGTTAGGAGGGTGGTTGTACCACAAGTAGTCCAGTCCACACATTTTCCGGGCCTTGAGGGCAAAAGGATAAGAATGACATTTTCTGACAAACAAAATTTTAGATCTATTCATGAACAATTGAGGGCAAAAAGATAAGAAGACCCTTGCCCTGAGGTTGGCACCATTCATGAACAACTTGGTGGACTGCAACCAGAGCGCCTTCATCCAGCAGCGCTGCATCCACGGCAATTTCATGTTGGTGCAGCAAACGGCAAGATTGCTTCATAGGCTTGAAGAGCCCAGGGTGATGCTAAAGCTGGACATCGCTAGGGCTTTCGACTCGGTCTCCTGGGGCCTAATCTTTGAGGTCCTTCGGAGGCTCGGCTTTGGGCCAAGGTTCTGTGAGTGGGCAACGATCCTCCTGTCTATGGCAAGTTCTAGGGTGTTGTTCAATGGCAAGCCAGGCCTCCCGATCTGGCATAGGCGGGGCATGCGACAAGGGGATCCCTTGTCACCTCAAATGTTTGTGCTGGTGATTAACACACTCAATAGACTTCTAGCTCGGTCTGCGGGAACTGGGAATTCTGCGAGAGGGTGGCCCGCCAGGACCTGGTCACAACGGTATCCCTTTATGCCGCAACATGGTCATATTTTGTCACCATATGAAAGAAGAGTTGCGAACACTTAGAGATGTTCTCGTGCTTTATGGTCACGCATCCGGCCTCCACACTAACTTTGCCAAATGATCTGTCTCCCCGATTGGGTGAGAAGAGGTGGTGGCGACGCGGGCGGCGGAGGTTATGGGATGTCAGTTGGCCGGCTGGGCCCCTTTCCGACGAAGTACTTTGGTATCCCGTTGGGACTCAAGAGGCTCTCCAGCCAGGACCTAGATCCGGTGGTGGACCGGATCGCAGACAAGTTTCCTACGTGGAAGGTACCCATGATGCATAATGCAGGACGGCTTGCACTGATCAAAGCGGTCTTAGCGGCAATCCCCCTGCACCAGCTCATGGTCCCGGGCGTCACCAAGAAATCCCTCAAAAGGATGGAGAAGATCTCCAAGGGCTTTCTGTGGGAGGGAAGGGAGTCGATGAATGGGGGGCATTGTCATGTGAACTGGTCAAGGGTATGCCGACCATTAAGGTTGGGGGGTCTTGGCATACAGGACCTGGTACGCATGTCGGTGGCTCTGAGAGTGCGTTGGTTATGGAGGATGCGCACTGACCAGCTCAGACGTTGGAGGGGCCTTGCCATGCAGTTCAGAAGGGTTGAACGGCAGATTTTTAGGCATCCATGGAGATGGTGGTGGGAGATGGCTCCACGGCCCTCTTTTGGAAGGACAAATGGATGGAGGGCCGCTCTATGGCGGACATCGCAACAAACCTATGGGCGCGTATCCCAAGTGGCCCAAGAAGACGAGGACAACGAGGGAGGCGTTGCTGGAGCGTCGTGGA
Organism: Alopecurus myosuroides; assembly: GCA_028641055.1. NCBI lineage: Eukaryota > Viridiplantae > Streptophyta > Magnoliopsida > Poales > Poaceae > Alopecurus > Alopecurus myosuroides. The sequence continues at coordinate 334,288,684 of CM054057.1, read as the reverse complement.
TCTCCGACATCTCAGGAGCTCAGTGCCCGCATGCCCTTATGCAATACGTCAGAAAGTGGACGTTCGTTCAGGGGGCGCAGTTGTCCGCGGTTCCTGACCGACTGCTTTGGCGTTGGACGCCTGATGCCCGATACTCTTCCAAATCCTGCTACAAGGCGCTTGTCGATGACTCATATGAACAAATCCCTCGGGTGAGCCGGTAGGGTTTCGAGTAGAGGAACGATATAGGCGCTGGCTGATACGACGGCTATCAGGGGGCACAATTTACCCAGGTTCGGGGCCCTCGTAGAGGTAATACCCTTACTCCTGCTTGTCTGTCTTTGTATTATGATGATTCCTTAAAATGGTGGGTGCGCAAGTCGAGAGATTGGATCTCGAGTTGTAGTTATGGTGGTGAAAACCTAGATTGGATTTCCCCCTCGGGACGCTCTCCGAGGCCTTAAATAGGTGGCTAGGTCTCAAGACGTACCCGGGGGGGGGGGGGGGTTACAAACCCTAGTTCTAGTCGGTGGAATCCTTCCATCTTGACCAGTAAGTTTTGCGGTTGGGCCTCTTGTGGACCTTCTAGAACCACGGGGTAGCCCTTTGTACCGGGCCTTAGTGTTGGGCCTCAGACCAGGTAGGCTCATCCGATAGGCCCGGGAGTCATCCCCCCGTCAGTAGCCCCCGAGTGTTTGTTGGACCGAGAATAGTCGAGTAAGCACTCAAAACTTGTTTCTGGATCTTGCGACTGAGTAGTCAAGCGTTTGATTTAAAGGGCGTGTACCCTGTATGGAATATACTCGAGTATCGAGCGGTAAATGCGTCTCGCCTCGACTTTTTTCACAGAAGGGTGTGGCTCAGTCGCTTGGCTCTCCCGAGAGATCAGGGCCAATTAATTGCTTCTCGGGCAAAAACAGTTCTGGCCTACACGAACTTGAGACCTCCGGCGAGGTGATCATTGCGACTGGGCCGCAGAGGACTTATCGAGTCGAATTTAACCTTAAAGGGGCACCCGGCACGTCCGCTAGGATTTTTCTTTGTGTCGTTGACACGGAAAGTTTACTGGAGGACGCAGATCGATTGCGATTCCAGGCCCACAGGATAGATCCTTGGGTCTTACCTTCGTACTCGAAGAGTATGGCATCCGGATGTGCCTCGACGGCCGAACGATCCGGGATTTGTTGGGTGACGTGTTCATACATCGTAATGTGGAGTTGCGGTATTTGCGGGAGTCGCGTACTCGTGATTTTCTCCTAGTTGTGTGGCGAGTGCTGTCTTTCGTCCTTGATAATGCCGAGTGCCAATGTTTCCATTTTACAATCCTCGAGCGAGGCGAGCTTTTCTTCTGGGTTCATACGAAAGAAATTTCGTCTTATGAGGTGCGCAATGACGTCGCCGTGCACTCGCCTGCTCCCGATGGGACGTGACGCAGTGGGGCAGGGCGCGTAGGGCCCATTTTGTCAGCTTTTGACCGGAGACGTGGTGTCGTGCGCCGGTTTTCCGCTGGACGTGCAGTAATTACGCACGATCTTGCGTTAAAGATCGTGTGGGGTAACCGCCCTCCGCCTCTTCGTTTCAGTTTGGCGCGTGGCAGCCGGGATGCGCGCCACGTATGCAGATCAACGGCTCACAGTGGCCCGGTAGCAGTATAAAGAGTGGGCCTTAGGGAAAAGTTACTTTCCCCGGCTCCATTTATTTTCTTATTTCTCTAGCGCGCCCACCTTCCTCTGCGAGAACGAGTTCCAATGGCGCCAAGGAAGAGCAAACACGCCGTGACCGCAACTTCTGGCAAGGATGTGGCCAGCACTTCCGCGGCCGTTCCAGTAAAGAGGACAGACGAATAGCGCCCGTCAAACGTGACGAAGAAAAGCATCTCCCCGATGCAGAGGGAGGGACTACTTCCTCCAGAAGACTCCGGGCACGTGCGGGTGCCGACGAAGGGAGAGGAGGTGCCCAGCCCACACGCCAACGAGTGTGTTGCCTTCTCAAAGCACGTCGTCTGAGGTTTGTCGTTTTCGCTCCACCCGTTCCTTCTCGGGCTGCTGTTTGTCTATGGTATACAACTGCACAATCTTTTCCCCAATACGGTGCAGCACATTTCGTGCTTCATCGTGTCGTGCAAATGCTTCCTTGGCATTCGCCCACATTGGGGGTTGTGGAAGGCTATCTTCCAGGTGAAAATTCACCGGGAGAAAGCTTTGGCGGGTGAGAGAGTCGGGGAGCCGTTGGCGACTGGAGGCTGCGGGATCCAGGCGACTGGAGGCTTCGGGATCTAGGCGAGCAACGAGTTCCCGTACTTGGAGATGAACTTCGTCGAGTCGGTGCAAGGGTGGCGCTAGAATTGGTTCTACGTCTAGGACAATGACGCGGGTGGCGTCCCGGAATTTGAGCCATTCGCGATCTTGAAGCGAAGAAAATACTGGGCGCACAAGCTATCACCCGAAGAGTCCAAGACGGTGCCTCCTCTGCTCGCTCAAGTTGGGCGACTCCGACGGAAGGACCAGGGGCCTCTGCTGAACGGGATGCACTTGGCGAGTGTCTTCCTGCGCCGGAGGGTTCAACTGCTGCAAGACAGGCCTACCACTCTGTGGGAGTTCTCGAGTGTCAACGACCCGAGCCGGACATGCGACGACATTCTCTCGAATATCGAGTTCAAGAAGAAGATTACTGCCATCACCAGTTTGAAAAAGGGAGAGTACTACTCGCCATGTCCTTTCGACGCTGAGCATCCTCCGAGTCAAGTAAGTTTCTTCTTCTTCTTGTCTCATATTTTTCTCTTTTTGAATTTATGTCGATTAAGTCTATTTCTTCCTCTCTTTCCTTCCTTTTTTTAGAACCAGGACGTGGTGAAGTGCTACCCGCCACTTTCCGCGGACGACGGGGGCTCGGATCTTCTTGCGAGAAACTTCAAACCTCCTGATAACACTAGTGTCGTGAACGCGGAGTCGAGTGAAGAGCAGGAAGACGTGGAGGAGGAGGAAGAAGAGGAGGACCCTCAACTTTGTCACCGCAAGCGCCGCAAGGTGGAGGACGATGAGGTGACCTCTAAGGACAAGTCCCTGAGCAAGGATGCTGTTGAGGAGATCGATCCTATTCAGGCGACTCCCCTAAATGTGCTTCCACCCGCGATTCAACAGTCGAAGATTCCAACTGTCTGGTGATGGCCTTAATGCCCTTGTTGGTAAACCCCAAGAGAAAGGCTTTGAAGAGTGTAGCAGCAAGTTTTCCCTCAGAAAAGAAACCAAGGTTGAATCAACCAGTAGGAGGACAAGCAATCTCTAAAGATTGATGCAACTGAGGTGGCAGGGCGCACTACTGGTTCAGCAGCAACATGGAACCTACACAACACAATCAAATCACTCTGTCCCAACGAAGCAGTGAAGTTGTCAATCTCACCGGTTTTGCTGAACACAAAGAGGTTAAACGTATGGTGTAGAAAACAGTAGTAACAGTATGAGAGCAGTATGTTTTTTATCAGTATGAGGAAAATGGACCATGTCCATAGTTCACTAGTTGTGTATCTCCGTGAAAGATAAATAACATGTGTGGTAAACAAATTACAGCTGGGGAATTGACAGAAATGAAGGCTGCACCGCAGTGCATATGCAAGACGTAAAGATTACTATGTGATCCATGCGGGCATTATGACAAAATACATAGACCGTCAACCAACTGCATCTATGTCTAATAATCCACCCTCCGAATATCATCCTATCAAACATTGGGGATTAAGTTGCAAGCAACAGATTATCACCGTAAGCAAAGTGTGCAATATAAACAATGTAAACTAGGTAAACACCGTTGTTTTCTCCCTAATGGCAACATTACATCCTTCATCCGTCACGCCTCTGTCACTCGAGCACAGATGAAAAGGAGACATGAACCCACTACCGAGCATAAATACTCCCTCTTGGAGTTACTAGCATCTACTTGGCCAGAGAATCTACTAATAACGGAGATCATGCAAGATCATAAATAACATAAGCATGAAGATAACATGATAGATTGATAATCATTAGACATAGCATTCAACATTCATCAGGTCCCAGCAAACACAATATGCAACATTACATAAAGATGATCTTGATCATGATAGGTAGCTCATAAGATCTAAACATGAGGTACAAAGTGGAGAGAATAACCATCTAGCTACTGATATGGACCTGTAGTCCAGGATGAACTACTCACGCATCACTTCGGAGGAGGGCATGGTGGTGTAGACCCCTCCGGTGATGATTTCCCCTCCCGGCAGGGCGCCGGGGAGAGCTCCAAAACCCTCCCTATCTCGGGATGACGATGACGGCGGCCTTGGGTGTTTTTTTTGGGACGAAGTGGAATATATCTAGGGTTACGTCTCGGGGGGATTAAATGGGCGAAAGGGCAAAGACGATGGAGGCATGAGGGCCCCACACCACCCCCGACGCGACCAAGGGGGGCGCCGCCCTATGGTGTGGGCCCCCTGAGCCCCCCTCCGGGTCTCTTCGGGACTCCGTGGAACCTTCGGGAATTCTAAGACTTCCGGGCTTCGAATTTTCTAATTTCGAGAATATTTCCAGAACAACTTTTCTGAAACCAAAAACAACAGAAAACAGGGAACTTGCTATGTGCTATCTTGTCAATAGGTTAGTCCGGAAAATTGATAAAAATGACATAATGTGTATAGAAAACATGTGGGAAACAATAAGAAAACAACATTGAACATCAGAAATCAAGGATACGTGTCGAATCTGCGACTCTACCAATCCCTTAGGTGAACCTATCGGGTTTCGACTAGGAGAACTCATGAGCGCTGGTGGAATCGTCGGCTAGACAGGGGGCGAGATTTACCCAGGTTCGGGGCCCTCGTAGAGGTAAAACCCTTACTCCTGCCTCTGTCGATCTGTATTAATCGAGTAGATCGGTTACAATGGTGGCGGCTCGAGTCGAGAGTATGATCTCAAACTCAAGGCTTTGGTGTTGCGGTATTGCTTGGCCCTCTTCCGGTGGCTCTCCTGGCCTTATATAGGTGGCCAGGTCTCAAACCCTACCCGGAGAGGACTCGAACTCTAACCTTAGGTCGGTCACATATTTCCAAACTTAAACCGCAAGTTAGTGCGGGTGGGCTTCACGTGGGCCTTCTGGAATACTCCAAGGGCTCCTCTTCTTGGGCCTTAACATTGCGCCTGAGATGGGGTGTCCTTACCCGCAGGGTCCAGGATCCATGTCTTCGTCAGTAGCCCCCGAGCGTTTGCTCGAATGGGATTTTTCCAGTCGAGTAGACGGTCAAATCTTTCTTGGTCTTTCTTTCCTGTGGATAACGAGTTTGGTTGTTTCTTGTTTAGAGGGCGCGTACCCTGTATAATGAGTTTTCATACTCGAGTATCGAGCAATGCAAGAGCCCGTTTTTTATGGCTTTTTATCGCAGAAGGATGTGGCGCAGTAGCTTGGCTCTCCCGAGAGATTAGGGCCAATTAATTACGACTAGGGCAAAAACATTTCTGGCCTACACAGATTCGAGACCTCCGACTCGAACCCGATAAGGTGATTGTTGCGACTGGGCCGTTATGGTCTTATCGAGTCGAACTTAACCTATGGGGGTACCTGGCGCGTCCGCTAGGATTTTTCTTCGTGTTGTTGACACGGAATCATACCGGAGGACGCAGCTTTGAGTGCGATTCCAGGCCCTCAAGAGAGATCTTTCGGGTCTTACCTTCATATTCGAAGAATATGGCATCCGGATGTGCCTAGTCGGCCGAACAATCCAGGTTTTTATGATGTAAAAATATCATGCGAGTGAGAAAAGGGTAGGTTCTGCCTACTCGTGTAATTTTTGAATGACTAGTTATTTTATCCATACGAAAGAGCTTTCGTGTTAGAAGTTTTTATGCCCATATGAAAGAGTTTTCATGTTTGGGAGATCGTGCCCATACGAAAGAGTTTTCGTGTGCAGGGTATTTTTCACCGTTTAAAGGAGTCTTGCCTCATGATTTATTCATGAAAAAGTTGCTTCTATTCGAAGGAGTTTTGTTCATACGAAGTTATTTTCGCGTTTGAACTTTCCATTCGAAGCTTTCTTCAATTTGATGATGCACGCCATGACGTCATGGCGCACTTTTCTCCTCCCGATGGGACGTGACGGAGTGAGAGCAGAAGGTCTGGCCCACATAGTCAGCTTTTTGACCGGGAAACGAGACGTCGTTCCCGGTTTTTACGCAAATCGTGCAGTAAATGCGCACGATCTTCTGTTAAGATCGTGGCAGGAAACAGCGCTCACCGCCTCCTCGTTTCGTCTTCACACGTGGTGGCGGCGATGGGCGCCACGTGGCGCATCGAGTGGCCAGTATCGATTCGTTCCGTGTATAAGTACGGGTCTTTGTGATGCGGTAAATCTTTCCCAGCCTTCGTCTTCCAGTCCATCTTCTTCCTCGCGCTCATCTTCTTTCTTCCTCCAAGATTGTAACATCCCAAGTATGAAAAACACCTTTAGAATGTTTGCTTTTTGTTAAATATTGTTTTGCATCATGACATCATAATCATTGCATTTGTTTTGCATTTGTTTTCCTTTGTTTTCCTTTGTTTTCCCTTGTTTTTCTATTTGAATTTCAAACCAAATTTCAAATTAGTTTCATACTTGTTCTGTTACAAATTTTCAAATGAAAATTTCAAACCAAAACATCATTTTGTTTCCATTAAAGTTGGAAGATCAAACCATTAACTTGCTTAAGTTAAATAATCTAATTAATTCAAATTTCATTCAAAATTCAATTAAATTTCCAAACAGCAACCATTTTGAAATTTATGAAAATCACAAAACACTCCAATCATTTGTTTCAAATAAACTTGAAATTTTAAAAACTTTTAAATTACTTAAGTTACAATTATTCATTTAATATCAAATTCACTTAAATTCAATTAAATTTACAAACAGCAACATAATTTAATTTTTTGAAAAACCAAAGTTGCACATTAGTGTTTCTGTAATATTTAATTCATAAAATTTATCCCCAAATTTTTCTAACCACTAAAACCCTACCCTTTTCTTTCTTTTTCTTTTCAGCAAAAAAAAAACAGAACAGAAAAATAATAAAACAAAAAATAACAGAGGGGAGAGGCAGGCCAGTGGGCTGAGCCCAGCCCACCAGCACGGCCTGGTACCCCCCCTCGTCACCTACCTGTACGGCGCGCATCCAGCACGCCCACGTCGACGGTACGGCGGAGGGAACGGCCACCGCGCGTTCCCCTCCTCCTTATAGCTCACCCTCGAGCTCCTCCCGTGCCCTAGCTCTCCACCTCTCTCTCCCTCGCGCCGATGCCGCCATTTCTTCTTTCTTCTCCTCCCTCCTCTGCATCTCTCTGCGCCACCACAACCGCAGCGACCTGAATCTCCGGTGATCGCCGCCGTTATGGCTAGCCTCCAGGCGGGCTGAGCACGGGGATCAGACCCCCGTACTGCCGCCGTCCTCCTCGACACCTCCTCGGTGGCTGAGAGCCACCGGAACGACGCCGCCGTCCACTCACTGTCGCCGCCGTCCTGTCCCGTCGAGCACCTCCTCCTCCCTCCGTTTTCCCCACGGTGAGCAGCACGTCCACCTTCCTCTCGCTGTCCTCTCTGCACGAGCACGCACGACCACAGCACCTTGTACGCACCCAAACAGCAACCACGAGCACAGCAGCGCGCGAGATCGCCGCCGGCGAGCACCGTCCTGTCAAGGTTCAGTTAACTGAACTGAAATTCAGTTAACTGACGCGAACACCACCTCATACCCCCCCGAGCCCCTTACCTGACAACAAACAGCAACACACCCCAGTGGCCAGAGCGCTGCGCCGCGCACCCGAGGGCGAGGGTTCGATCCCTCGCCTCCGCGGGATTAATCCCACCCTTTTTGCGCGTTTGCCACGCGGGAGTGCAGGGCCCACCTGCCTGTGGCTGTGGATGCCACGCAAGCATCCACACGCGGGCCGCGCAGCGACAGCTGGGCACTGGCCCACAGGCCAGTGACCCAGGGGTCGTTCTGCTGCGTGCAAAATAGTTCCGGGGGCATTTCTGTGAGTTTCTTTTTGCGTCCAAGCCCCTGGACCAAATCTAAATGTTTTAAAATTACAGATTAGCCCACAAATTTCAAATACAAATAACTTTTGAATTTCAAATCCAAATAATATAAATAAAATATGTATTCCGTACCAAATTCAATTCTCTACATGTTTAAAACCTTTGTATTCTGTTTTGAACATTTCAAATTGTTTCAAAAATTCAAATTCAAACTACTAATACAAATTTGGTTAATTTCATAACTAATTCAAACTTAATTCAAATGTCACATATAAAATATGTTTTCCATGCCAAATTAAACCACCATTTCAAATATAAACTTTATTTTCTGTTTTGAATAATTAAAATTGGTTAAATAATTTAAACCTTGTTTAAATCATTTAAAAATTGCTAAATTCATAACTTGGTCAAATTAAATTCTTTTTGAACATATAAAATATGTTTTCAAACCAGAAAAGTATAAACTTTTCAAATATGAATTTTAATTAATGTTTTGAACAAATAAAAATTCAAATAAATTCATAATTGAATTAAATTCATTTAAATCTTGTTTAAACTTGTTTAATTCATAATTAATTCATCTTAAATCCTTTTTCAACAAATGAAATATGTATTCCACCTAAAATTTTGTGTTCTTTCAAAATATGAATTTTGTTATCTATTTTGAACAATTAAAATTGGTGAAAACAACAAATGCTTGTGTAACTCCTTCAAGAAGCAAATTTTCATAACTTAATAAATAAAATTCCAAACTTGGTAAACTTCATTTCAAATTGAATCTATTGTTGTTTTCCCATTGTTTTCCTCATCCATGCATCATGCTAATTCACTTACACATGATGATTAGTTGTAGATCATTTAATCCCACCTTAATTCATGGGCTTTCCATATGCAATCCAAATTGCATATGGGTCCATTTAAACATGTTATCATGTCAACTAGCTTATTTTGATGCATCAATTAAATTGCCATGCATCATCCCATGATTGTGCATTATGCCATGTTATTGATTGTTTGTCTCTCTGCGTTGTTTGTTTGCTTCTTCTCGAATAGACGACGACGTTGAGACAGACGAGGTTTACGACACTACTTCTGAGGAGTTAGCTCAGTACCAGGCTGCTGAGTTTGCAGGCAAGTATTCACTCACCTGAACCATTGTGTCCTTTCCACACTGGATACCGATACTTTCCGTTGTCTATTCTGCTAGCCTTAAGATTCGTTGCTTGTGCTCCGATCCTATCACATGTTATCCTTTAACCCTGATATAGCCTCACCTCCACACCTATACCCAATTGCTTGTTGCCTGTGTCTTACTAGCATGCTTAGGGTTGTTTATGCTCGAGTATGCTGTCCGTTATTTCTGTTACCATATTTATTATGTTCTGGGGCTCGATGTTTAAACAATCAACCTGTTAATGTTTGAGGTAAGGCTAATTTGATGATAAGGCACCGGCAGGAGGCCCGGCGTGGTTTTGAGGCCTGCTAGTGTCGACCCTAATTAGGAAAAGGGTCTTGTCTACTGATCCATGATGAGCGCACTATCCGCATGTGGGAAGCGTGTATGGGCGCCCCCTCAATTTGATTCGATTCGCATCTCGTCCAAATCGCCTCATTTAGTTCGGGTTTTCCATTTGCCGCACGCATATGCAGGTACAAACCCGAGGCCAGGGTGGAAACTTTTGTAGTCGGCATTTAGGGAGACACGTTCTTAGAGTGCTATGAGGGTCCCCTTTTCTTCGTGGGGCTTGATTAGCCGTGCGCTCAATTGCACGGGGTTCTTTGGGCTTGATGCGAAGAAGAGTTGAGTTGTGTTGAGTGCCCCGCTTGGTGGAAGGGCCATTCCATCTGGCGGGTTATTCTTACGTGTACGGCCAAATTGGTGCATCCCTGCAGGGTTAAATCTTCTCGAGAAGCCGTGTTGTCCGCGGTTATGGATGACTTGGTGAAAGTACTGGCTAACAAGTACTCAGAACGACTTACCCCTAACTAATGATAACTTGACTAGTAATAGTCTTATTGACACAATAACTTGAACCATCATTAATCCAACTGTGTGAGTTATCCTTGGATTGCTTCTTTGGATAAGGGGCGAGATCCAGGATGGGTTTGTTTGAGGTTAGTTATAGTTGGTTACGATACGCTATCTTATCCCTTTCTTTTAGCCAGAAGTTGTAGCGTGTTTCTGTAGTTGGTTAGAGCAGCCTGCTGCCGCACTTTTGTATCACCTATTCTTACGTTGAACCCAAAGCATCTGTACTTGGTGTTGCCGGTACACTTTGGTATCTTGTGAGTCTTGCTTGCCAGTACTTGTCTGTACTGACCCCTTTGGGGCTGTGGTTTCCGCAGACTACGTTTTCGAGGATCCCCATGGAGGCTACTACGTGGAGTATGACGAGGCTGCTGACGAGTAGATAGCGGACCCGGGCAGGATCCGAGACATCGTGGATGGGCTCCGTCTTTTCGTTTCCGGCCTCTTAGGCCTATTTGGATCTTGTCTGTACTCAGACACTTTGGATGCTTCCGCTGTGATGTAATGATGAATTGTTGGGACAAGTGTCCTCTGGATGATTTTATTTGCTATCTCTGCTCTAGTGAGAGCTATTTGCAACTTATTTCAATCTTTTGTGTCTTAGAGATATGTTGTGATATCACTTGTTCAAATGCCGTTGGCGTACCATGTGTGTATGTTATGAAGTACGTCAATGGAAGTAGTCGGATTTCTATGGGATGGTTTACGCAGACGATGGATAGTAGAGAATGGTTGTCACACGTTTACGTGTTGGCCTGCTCATATTGAGATGCGGGTGCCGGTATGCCCCGTAAACCATTTTTCTACTGTTTAGCCGACTGTGAGTATCCTCTAGAAGTCCGGGTGCGACAAATGGTATCAGAGCATGTCTGCCTGTAGGATCCCTTTTACTGGTCGCAGTTGAGTCTAGAAACTATTTTGTAGCTATATAGGAAAAATGAAACGTGAGAGTAGGAATTCTGTTCTTTTATTTCTTTCCCCACCCACCCTCCCTTTTCTGGTAAGGAAGTGCAACGTTGTTTTCTCTTCTCATCTAAACTTTCAAGTTAGGATTTCACGTATCCTGGTTTCTCTAGGATAGTTATATCTACTAGACCATAGGAATGGAGGTGGTTGTGACATGATTTATCATGTTGCCTACTCATGATTGAGAACGGAGGCGTGTAAGCCCCGGAAGCAGATCCTCTATTCCTTAAGCAGTAGATAATTATCCTTTAGAAGCCCGGATGGGTTTTCCGTAGTACCTCAGGAGTGTTTGGTCTCGTGTTTCCCCAATGTTGCTTCAATATCCTATTTTTCTCAACATCCTTTTCGTCCGTTGAAACCTTGTTGTTGCTTGCCACTTCAGTTCTTCTACCGGCGTCTAATCAAAACTTCCCCGATCATCTGCAGATGGATCTCAGGTTCTACCCGCAGGTGGTTTGTATGACTCGTTGCGAGAGCACTGCCGGTTATCCGGAGATGCTGAGGGACATGGTCACTTTTCTGGGGTTCCGTTGGGCACCAGAGTACCAGGTCTACGAGCAGCAGCGAGAGTTTGACCAGACCTACTACCAGGCTATCGTCTACATTCTGTCAGATGATGGCATGAGCGTAGTCCACCGCTACGAGGCAGTAGGTTCCATAGTGGATATGGCTGTGCAGCAGACAGCTTATGTGAGTCTCACCGTCCTTCGTGCTGACTACTGGGGATTTGACGATTCTATCTATCGCCACATCCCCCGTGGTTACATCACTGCGGAGGGAGCTCATTTCACTCTCTACGACAACTTGGATGTCTACGAGCATGATAACTCCAGGCTGCACACCACCGCTCAGTTTGTGAGGCACAGTGACGCAGTTGCCAGCACACTATCTCAGGAGTTGGTTTCAGTCAGAGAGCAGCTCTACCTTGCTTTGACTCGTCTGGCGACGTACACCACAGACTTTGTTGGAGACGAGCGCTTTGCACGTTTCGATCAGCCAGTTGGTCGTCGTCTGCCAGATGCTGGAGGTTACGAGCCGATCAGAGGTCCACTCCTTAACCTCGGTGCTGGTTACACTCGGATTCCACGCTTTGGAGCACAGGGAGTCGACGCTATGTACTTCACCACACCTAGAGTCGCTCTCAGACCACGTCAGATCTACGTGGATCGTCGTTCTACCTACTTTCGTGGGCGTGCTCCTCACCGTACCTCTCGCCGTACTCCTAGCCGCCGTCCTGCGTGATGAGCATGGGAGTACCGATGTATCCATTCTTAGCTATGTTTAGTTATCCTTTGGCATTCGAACCATTTATGGTGTGTTGGATATTCTGATGTATTTGAACATGTGATGATGTACCTGTTGGTTATCTATTCATGCGTCGGAATAATCTCTCTTTCGATTTCCAAGTCTATCCTTTTCTATTGTTGTGCTAAAATGCATTTCCATTCAGGATGCCGCCAACAAGGAACAACCCGCCTGAGCCACCGCCAATCACGGAGCTGGTTACTCAGATGACCCAAGTCATGGCACAGATGGCCCAGTTTCAGACTAATCAGCACAACAACCAGACGGCTCCACGATTCAGCATCAAGGAGTTCCTCAGTCTGGGTCCGAGAGCTTTCGTGGCCACACGCGAGCCTCTGGACGCTGATGACTGGATCCGTGAGATAGCTAAGGCTCTAGAGATTGCTCACGTTGCTGAGGAAGACAAGGTCAAGTATGCCTCCTATCTGCTGAAGGGTCAGGCAGCTACTTGGTGGGAAAACTACCAGGCCATGAGAGCTGGCTTTCCAATCACGTGGAATTGTTTCAAGGAAGCCTTCCTGAAGCACCACATTCCAGATGGTCTCATGGAAAGGATGCGTGAAGAGTTTTGCTCACTCAAGCAGGGCAAGTTGGATGTCATTGGCTATCAGAATGAGTTCAATCGTCTCGCTCGCTACGCTGGTGATGAGGTGTCCACTGAAGCTAAGAAGATGGCAAGGTTCCGCAGAGGTTTTAACCCGGAACTCAAGTATGCCCTCACAAACGTCAAGGCCAACAACTTCGAGGATCTCGTTAACACCGCGCTCAATGAAGAAAATGGGCGCAAGGCGTTCGAGGAGTCTCGCAAGCACTCGCGTGAGGGTGGTTCCTCCTCCACCATGACCACCCCTCCGCAGAAGCGCCGCATCTGGGTGCCAAATGGTGCTGTCACTCGGGCTCCATACGCCCAAACTTCTCCAGGCTTCGCTCCCCGCCCACCCAACCCTGCTCAGATGCATGATCAGAGGGCTTCGATGGGGCAGCCAAGGCCAGGGCCTCCTCGTGTCGTCACTTGCTACAAGTGCAAGCAGACGGGGCACTACGCTGACAAGTGCACGCAGAGGCAGCTACCTCCACCACCACCTCGTCCCAACACAAACCAGGCAATGGTGCGCGCTCCCCCGCCTAAGGCCTTCAACTCCAACAACATGCCTGTCGGGAGGACCGCAAGGGTGAATCATGTCAAGATCGACAAAGCTGAAGAAGCTCCTGACGTCGTTCTCGGTATATTACCCGTAAACTCTTTTCCAGCTAAAGTGTTGTTTGATACCGGAGCATCGCATTCTTTTGTGTCAAAGATTTTTGCCACAACAAACAACCTAATTGTGGTTCCACTAAGCAATCAAATCACTGTTCACTCCCGGGGATCTCAAATGTTGACCTCCAAGATAAGTAAGGACAATCAAATCCTAATTGGAGGCCACATTTTCCTTGCCTCTCTCATGTTGCTGGGAAGTTCTGACATTGATGTCATTCTTGGTATGGATTGGCTGAAAGCTAATAAGGCAAGGATTGACTGTGCTCAAAAGTCAATAACTCTGTTCCACCCTTCTGGCCAGATAGTCTATTCTCCAAATGAATCAAGTTCCATTCAGCTGTGCAACCTCGATGCAAAACCTCTACCCTCACTTGAAAATGTTCCGGTGGTTTGCGAATTTCCTGACGTCTTTCCAGAAGAATTGCCAGGAATGCCTCCGGACAGAGCAGTTGAGTTCGTGATCGAGCTTGAGCCAGGTACTGCTCCAATCTCTAAGCATCCGTACAAGATAGGAACTCCCGAGCTGAAGTTGTTAAAGGAACAAATTGATATGTACATGGAAAAAGGTTACATTCAACCTAGTTCCTCGGCTTGGGGTTGCCCAACTCTGTTCGTTGCGACGAAGGATCACACAAAGAGACTCGTTGTTGACTATCGTTTTCTTAACGAGAAAACCATCAAAAACAAGTACCCAATTCCTCGTATTGATGATCTTTTTGATCAACTTGCTGGAGCCTTAATATTCTCAAAGTTGGACGTGAGAATGGGTTACCATCAAATAAAGATCAGAAAAGAGGATATTCCAAAGACAGCCTTCACCACTCGCTACGGTCTATATGAATTCACCGTCATGTCCTTTGGTCTCACCAATGCACCGGCGACATTCTCTCGACTCATGAATTCTGTCTTCCATGAATACCTCGACAAGTTCGTTGTGGTATATCTCGATGACATTCTTGTCTACTCAAAATCCGAGGAAGAGCATGAAGAACATCTTCGTCTCACTCTCATGAAGCTTCGCGAGCATCGTCTTTATGCCAAGTTCTCCAAATGTGAGTTCTGGATTTCAGAAGTTGCTTACCTTGGTCATGTCATCTCCGCCAAGGGCATAGCCATTGATCCAGAAAAGGTTAAAGCAATTGTTGATTGGAAACCTCCAAAGACGGTGAAGCAAGTAAGAAGTTTTCTTGGCTTGGCTAGCTATTGCCGTCGTTTCGTCCAAAACTTCTCCAAGATTGCCAAACCTCTCACTGATCTCACAAAGAAGGACAAGAAGTTCGTTTGGTCTCCACAATGTGATGAAAGTTTCAATCTCCTGAAGACTAAACTCACTTCTACACCAGTTTTGGTTGGCCCAGATCCTACCAAACCTTTCCAAATATTCTGTGATGCTTCTCTCCAAGGTCTAGGTGCAGTTCTTATGCAAGACGTCAAGTTGTGGCTTATGCTTCACGTCAGTTGAACGCACATGAGCTCAATTATCCCACTCATGACCTTGAACTTGCAGAAGTTGTGTTTGCCCTCAAGAAATGGAGACAATACTTGTTGGGTAATCGCACTGAAATCTTTTCCGATCATAAGAGTCTGAAGTATATCTTCACTCAACCAGATCTAAACCTCAGGCAAAGGAGATGGATTGAAAAGATCAAAGACTTTGATCTTACCATTTCTTACACTCCAGGCAAGGCTAATGTTATGGCCGATGCTCTCAGTCGCAAGTCGTATTGCAATAATCTCATGATCATGGAAAGCCAACCTCCTCTTCATGAAGAATTCCAGAAGCTGAACCTTGGTCTTGTTCCTCAAGGCTATCTTGCAAACTTGACAGCCACACCAACTCTCGAGGACAAGATTCGTTCTGAACAACTTCGTGATGCTGAAATCAGGAAGATGGTAGAACACATCAAAGAAGGCAAGGAGAAATTTAAGTCCTTCTCAATTGATGACAAGGGAACTGTGTTCTTCGAAGGACGCATTGCAGTTCCTCAAGTTCAAAGTCTCAAAGATGTCATTCTCAAGGAGGATCATGAAACTCCTCTCTCCATACACCCTGGAAGTACAAAGATGTACCAGGATCTCAAGACACTGTATTGGTGGCCTGGCATGAAACGTGAAATTGCTCAATACGTTTCTGAATGCGACGTTTGTCAACGTGTTAAGGCAGTCCATCAGAAAACAGCCGGTCTTCTCCAACCTCTGAAAATTCCTGAGTCGAAGTGGGACATGATTGAAATGGACTTCGTCACTGGTTTTCCAAAGTCCAAGAGGGGAAACGATGCAATCTTCGTTGTCATTGATAGACTCACTAAAGTAGCTCACTTCTTTCCTGTCAAAGAGACAATCTCAGCTAGTCAGTTGGCAGAGCTCTACACAGCAAAGATTGTTCCTCTTCATGGTGTTCTGCTAGAAATAAGCTCAGACCATGGAAGCATCTTCACTTCTCATTTCTGGAAAAGCTTTCAAGAAGCCTTGGGCACCAAGCTTCTGTTCAGCACAGCTTATCACCCTCAGTCTCAAGGGCAAGTCAAAAGAGTCAATCAGATTCTCGAGGATATGCTCAGGGCATGTGCTCTCTCGTTTGGCATGAAATGGGAGGAATGTCTTCCATATGCTGAATTCTCCTACAACAACAGCTTCCAGGAAAGTCTAGGCATGGCACCTTTTGAGGCTCTCTATGGTCGCAGATGCAGGAGTCCTATTAATTGGTCTGGAGCTTGTGAACGTTCACTCTTAGGCCCTGACATTGTTAAGGAGGCCGAAGAGAAAGTCCGCATCATTCGTGACAATCTGAAGATTGCTCAGTCTCGTCAGAAAAGCTACTATGATAGCAAACACAGAGATATGGTCTATGCAGCTGGTGATAAGGCCTACCTCCATGTAACTCCCCTCAGAGGCACTCATCGTTTTGGTGTAAAAGGAAAGCTTGCACCAAGATATATTGGTCCTTTCAACATTCTCTCAAGGCGTGCAGAAAATGCCTATCGTCTTGAACTTCCAGAAAAGCTATCCAAGGTGCACGATGTGTTTCACGTGTCACAGCTCAAGAGGTGCTTCAAAGATCCAGATCGTGCAGTTGATCATGATTCCATTGAACTGCAAGAAGATCTCTCTTATGAGGAGCACCCTGTTCGAATTCTCGATGAGACCGAGCGTAAGACTCACAATAAGAGCACAAAGTTCTTGAAAGTGCAGTGGTCCCATCATTCCGATAAAGAGGCAACGTGGGAGACCGAAGAGGATCTTCGCAAGAAGTATCCGGACCTTTTCTCTTCTCAGTTGGAATCTCGGGGCGCGATTCCTTCAAGGGGGGGAGTTTTGTAACATCCCAAGTATGAAAAACACCTTTAGAATGTTTTCTTTTTGTTAAATATTGTTTTGCATCATGACATCATAATCATTGCATTTGTTTTGCATTTGTTTTCCTTTGTTTTCCCTGGTTTTTCTATTTGAATTTCAAACCAAATTTCAAATTAGTTTCATACTTGTTCTGTTACAAATTTTGAAATGAAAATTTCAAACCAAAACATCATTTTGTTTCCATTAAAGTTGGAAGATCAAACCATTAACTTGCTTAAGTTAAATAATCTAATTAATTCAAATTTCATTCAAAATTCAATTAAATTTCCAAACAGCAACCATTTTGAAATTTATGAAAATCACAAAACACTCCAATCATTTGTTTCAAATAAACTTGAAATTTTAAAAACTTTTAAATTGCTTAAGTTATAATTATTCATTTAATATCAAATTCACTTAAATTCAATTAAATTTACAAACAGCAACATAATTTAATTTTTTGAAAAACCAAAGTTGCACATTAGTGTTTCTGTAATATTTAATTCATAAAATTTATCCCCAAATTTTTCTAACCACTAAAACCCTACCCTTTTCTTTCTTTTTCTTTTCAGCAAAAAAAAAACAGAACAGAAAAATAATAAAACAAAAAATAACAGAGGGGAGAGGCAGGCCAGTGGGCTGAGCCCAGCCCACCAGCACGGCCTGGTACCCCCCTCGTCACCTACCTGTTCGGCGCGCATCCAGCACGCCCACGTCGACGGTACGGCGGAGGGAACGGCCACCGCGCGTTCCCCTCCTCCTTATAGCTCACCCTCGAGCTCCTCCCGTGCCCTAGCTCTCCACCTCTCTCTCCCTTGCGCCGCCGCCGCCATTTCTTCCTTCTTCTCCTCCCTCCTCTGCATCTCTCTGCGCCACCACCACCGCAGCGACCTGAATCTCCGGTGATCGCCGCCGTTATGGCTAGCCTCCGCACGGGCTGAGCACGGGGATCAGACCCCCGTACTTCCGCTATCCTCCTCGACACCTCCTCGGTGGCTGAGAGCCACCGGAACGACGCCGCCGTCCACTCACTGTTTCCGCCGTCCTGTCCCGTCGAGCACCTCCTCCTCCCTCCGTTTTCCCCACGGTGAGCAGCATGTCCACCTTCCTCTCGCTGTCCTCTCTGCACGAGCACGCACGACCACAGCACCTTGTACGCACCCAAACAGCAACCACGAGCACAACAGCGCGCGAGATCGCCGCCGGCGAGCATCGTCCTGTTGAGGTTCAGTTAACTGAACTGAAATTCAGTTAACTGACGCGAACACCACCTCATACCCCCCCGAGCCCCTTACCTGACAACAAACAGCAACACACCCCAGTGGCCAGAGCGCTGCGCCGCGCACCCGAGGGCGAGGGTTCGATCCCTCGCCTCCGCGGGATTAATCCCACCCTTTTTGCGAGTTTGCCACGCGGGAGTGCAGGGCCCACCTGCCTGTGGCTGTGGATGGCACGCAAGCATCCACATGTGGGCCGCGCAGCGACAGCTGGGCACTGGCCCACAGGCCAGTGACCCAGGGGTCATTCTGCTGCGTGCAAAATAGTTCCAGGGGCATTTCTGTGAGTTTCTTTTTGCGTCCAAGCCCCTGGATCAAATCTAAATGTTTTAAACTTACAGATTAGCCCACAAATTTCAAATACAAATAACTTTTGAATTTCAAATCCAAATAATATAAATAAAATATGTATTCTGTACCAAATTCAATTCTTTACATGTTTAAAACCTTTGTATTCTGTTTTGAACATTTCAAATTGTTTCAAAAATTCAAATTCAAACTACTAATACAAATTTGGTTAATTTCATAACTAATTCAAACTTAATTCACACCTATACCTCATTGCTTGTTGTCGGTGTCTTACTAGCATGCTTAGGGTTGTTTATGCTCGAGTATGCTGTCCGTTATTTCTGTTACCATATTTATTATGTTCTGGGGCTCGATGTTTAAACAATCAACCTGTTAATGTTTGAGGTAAGGCTAATTTGATGATAAGGCACCGGCAGGAGGCCCGGCGTGGTTTTGAGGCCTGCTAGTGTCGACCCTAATTAGGAAAAGGGTCTTGTCTACTGATCCATGATGAGCGCACTATCCGCATGTGGGAAGCGTGTATGGGCGCCCCCCTCAATTTGATTCGACTCGCATCTCGTCCAAATCGCCTCATTTAGTTCGGGTTTTCCATTTGCCGCACGCATATGCAGGTACGAACCCGAGACCAGGGTGGAAACTTTTGTAGTCGGCATTTAGGGAGACACATTATTAGAGTGCTATGAGGGTCCCCTTTTCTTCGTGGGGCTTGATTAGCCGTGCGCTCAATTGCACGGGGTTCTTTGGGCTTGATGCGAAGAAGAGTTGAGTTGTGTTGAGTGCCCCGCTTGGTGGAAGGGCCATTCCATCTGGCGGGTTATTCTTACGTGTACGGCCAAATTGGTGCATCCCTGCAGGGTTAAATCTTCTCGAGAAGCCGTGTTGTCCGCGGTTATGGATGACTTGGTGAAAGTACTGGCTAACAAGTACTCAGAACGACTTACCCCTAACTAATGATAACTTGACTAGTAATAGTCTTATTGACACAATAATTTGAACCATCATTAATCCAACTGTGTGAGTTATCCTTGGATTGCTTCTTTGGATAAGGGGCGAGATCCAGGATGGGTTTGTTTGAGGTTAGTTATAGTTGGTTACGATACGCTATCTTATCCCTTTCTTTTAGCCGGAAGTTGTAGCGTGTTTCTGTAGTTGGTTAGAGCAGCCTGCTGCCGCACTTTTGTATCACCTATTCTTCCGTTGAACCCAAAGCATCTGTACTTGGTGTTGCCGGGTACACTTTGGTATCTTGTGAGTCTTGCTTGCCAGTACTTGTCTGTACTGACCCCTTTGGGGTTGTGGTTTCCGCAGACTACGTTTCCGAGGATCCCCATGGAGGCTACTACGTAGAGTATGACGAGGCTGCTCACGAGTAGATAGCGGACCCGGGCAGGATCCGAGACATCGTGGATGGGCTCCGTCTTTTCGTTTCCGGCCTCTTAGGCCTATTTGGATCTTGTCTGTACTCAGACACTTTGGATGCTTCCGCTGTGATGTAATGATGAATTGTTGGGACAAGTGTCCTCTGGATGATTGTATTTGCTATCTCTGCTCTAGTGAGAGCTATTTGCAACAAATTTCAATCTTTTGTGTCTGAGAGATATGTTGTGATATCACTTGTTCAAATGCCGTTGGCGTACCATGTGTGTATGTTATGAAGTACGTCAATGGAAGTAGTCGGATTTCTATGGGATGGTTTACGCAGACGATGGATAGTAGAGAATGGTTGTCACACATTTACGTGTTGGCCTGCTCATATTGAGACGCGGGTGCCGGTATGCCCCGTAAGCCATTTTTCTACTGTTTAGCGGACTGTGAGTATCCTCTAGAAGTCCGGGTGCGACAAAGCTCGTGCTTAGCAGCAATGGCGGGAGGCAAGAGACGCGGTGCAGCCATTTCCGCATCCGGGGAAGCTTCGGTGCAACCTGCGCCGTGTTCGGGCGACTGGCGTTCGCCCAACACCACCGCGAAGAGCATCAAGGAGATGCAGCGGGAGGGGCTGCTACGTGCGGAGTCCGAGAAGCGGGTGCGCCTCGGAAAGAAGGAAGAGGTACCCAACCCGCAAGCAAACGAGCGCGTGGTCTTCGCGGACCACGTGTCTCGCGGTCTTTCCCTTCCCCTCCATCCGTTTCTCGTCGGGTTGCTGTATGTCTATGGCATACAGCTTCACGATCTTCCTCCGAACACGGTGCAGCACATATCGTGTTTCATCGTGTTCTGTGAATGCTTCCTTGGCATCGCCCACACTGGGCGCTCTGGAAGGCCCTTCTCAAAGTTCGGATCTTCCGCGAGAAATCGCGGGTAGACTTCGAGCCCGGCGAGCCGCTACGCACGGGTGGCTTTGGGATCCAAGCGAAATCGGAGACCAGCTACTTCAGCATGTACTTCACCGACTCCACGCAGGGCTGGAGGAAAAAGTGGTTCTACGTCATCGACAACAGCTCGGGTGGGATCGTAGAGTTCCACCCGTTCGCTGTTTTGAAGAGGCGGAAATCCTGGGCGCACAAGTTATCGGCCGAAGAAACCCAGGTCGTCGCGCCACTACTCGCAAGGGTGACAACCCTCCGTGATCAAGCTGCTGGAGTTGTACTCAACGGGCTGCACCTGGCGGGTATCTTTCTCAAGCGCAGGATCCAACCTCTGCAGCACAGACCTTCCACGATGTGGGAGTACCAAGCCTCTGAGGATCCTAGCCGAGTGAGTCGCGAGGAGATTTCGAACGTTGAGTTCGAGAAGAAGATCGCGGCTATCACTAGCCTGAAGGTGGGAGAGAAATTTCCCGACTGCACAGTCGCAGCCTTTGACGCGTCGAGGCCTCCGCCAGCCGAGGTGAGTTTATTCTTCTTCTCCTCTTTTATTTTCTTTCTTGTTCTGAGTTTCAATCGATTGAATTTTTTCTTGTTTTCTTCTGTCTTCTTCCATAGAGTTTATCCATGGCCACCTGCTACCCTCCTGTATCTGGGGCGGAGGCCTCAGAATTATTAGCGAGTAACCTGGATGGTCCAGCCGACACCAGTGTTGCTGACGCTTCTTCGAGCTCCGACCAAGATTCTTCGGATGACGTCGGGGACTCGGGTGGCGGTCATCATAAACGCCGTCGGGTGGAAGGTGATGAGGCAACCTCTAAGGACAACTCCTTGGAAGAATCGCCCGGGAAGGAACCCATCAACGCTACCCCTCTGCGTAAGCGCGCCCCTTCCTCCTCATTCCCAGTTATCCAGACCGCCTGGAATGCGGATATGCTGGATGAGGAGGACGACGAAGATGAGTAAGTTTCTTTCTCCTCGTTCTTAGTCGAACGCCTTCCTTTGCATCCATGTTGACGCTTTGTCTTTTGTTGCAGCCTGCAAACCATTAGCCCTCGCAGGTATGCCTCTTCCCTTCCTCCCGAAAGGAAGAATAAAGCAGGAGCTGCGGATGAGATTCCTACAGCTGGCACTATCCAGAATTCGCCCAGCGTAGCCCCTGAAGTGGCAACTACGGAACATGGAGTTCCTAGTTCTGCTCCCGGAGCTTCAGCTTCAAAAGAGGCGACGGGTAGCTCAGCAGATCCCCTTTCTCGTGCCAAGGGCCAGGTAAATTCTGTTACTTGCCTTTAATTTGTTATCGGGTGCGATAGTGCTCCCGATGGGAGTAGCCCCTGAGGCTGTAGTTGATCGCATGTGATCGGCTACAGGATCAAAGTGCTCCCGATGGGAGTAGCCCCCGAGGCTATACTCGAATGTTTACAATCGAATATAGGCTCAAATTTTACTCTTCTGATTTCCACTTTCATGTTACTTGCAGTCACTTATTGACTCCCTTGCGGCGATTGGGCGCCGTGTTGTTCTTGCTGAGTCCGACAGCGCGTTCCTTCGAGCGGACCGCAGTCGACTCACCTCTGAGAACGAGCTTCTTCGAGGTAAGCTCAGCCCTCTTCTTCTGTTTGTATTTTTTCCATCCGTTCTTTGATTCTGATAAATGTTGTCATGCAGCTCAACTTGAGTTTTCGAAGACCGAGAAAGACAATGCTTCTACTTGGGTAACAGCTCTAGAGGCTGAGTTGGCGGCCGTTCGCCAGGATCTGGAATCTTTCCGCATGTCTTCGGCTGATCTTGAAGGGAAGCTTGCTTCTGCCCAAGAGGCTTTGAAGAAGTTGGAGAAAGCCAGCACCAAGGCGGATGCCGACATTGTCGGCTTTATTCGTCCCCTTGCCAGGCGCTTTGCGGGTAAGTTACCTTTGGCTTATAATTTGTCTTCTGCTGTCTTGAGTCTTTGACGTTCTTTCCTTTGTAGGTCTTCTGGGTGTTCCTCTGGAAGTTCCCGGGGTCTAGCGGGTGGACGCGCTGACGGACTCCCTCGCCCAGCTCAGGAGGCATGCCGAAGGAGTTTGCTCCTTGATCGGCAATGCCACTCAAGTGTTGACGCAGCTGCATGGTCGCCTTCTTGTCAATGCTTCATCTCCACCCGCGCTAGGTGACTGGCTGAAGATCTTCTCGGAGAGCAATCTCCTTGATGCCTACGCGGTCGCTCAGTCGGAGTCTGGGGCGAAGACGGCCATCCAGTTCGCGATGGCGCATGGAGTTAGCGGCTTGGAGGAGGCCTACTCGGATCTCCCAGTCGATCCTTCCACGGGCAAAAAGGTAGGGCTTCGTCGTTTTGGCGAGCCAGCCGCCGTCCTCGCTCGAAAGTTATCTGAGCTGTTTGCTCGACTTAAGGGAGGGACGACTGCCGCAAGTGGGAGTACCACTGTACTTAGTTTAGTTCGTTTGTATCTTGCAACTTCGATTGTAATGAACCCTGGGATGTGCTCCCGTTTCTTCAATATTTTAATCGAGATGCTTTTGCTGAAATGTTTCCCGCGATTGTTCGTGTGCTCCCGATGGGAGTAGCCCCCGAGCACCTGTCGAATAGGTGGTGAATATATATCGAGTAGGGAACCTTATTCCTTTAATCTTCTTTGTACTTTTCAGGTATCCGAGGTGGCCGCAGAACCTTCAGGTGGACCTGCTGCCCCGACTGATCCGCTTGTCGCCGACGTAGGGGACTTTGGCAGGTCTTCGTGATCGTGTAGCTGATGGTGAGCGCAGGCTGAAAGCGTTGCGCGGGGTAGCCGATGTGGCGAAGTCCAAGCAAAAACTGGCGACTGAACGCGAACAATTTCTGATAGACGAGTTGGCTTCCATCGCTAGGGACTTGCTTTGTAAGTAATACAGCCCCCGAGTCTTCTTTGTCTTGTTTCCTTGCCTAATCGTGCATATTTGCTCTTCAGTTGTTAAACCGGATGATAGGGAGGAAAAACAGTGGGTAGAAAACCACATTCTTCAAGAAGCTGGCAGCTCGAGGCCTCATGCGAGTAACTTTTGGTCTGATCGCAGTCGAGGCTTTGTGCTGGCTACTTTGAAGTTCCGTATCACCCAGGTAAAAGTTCTCGTGAGTTCTTTTCACGAGGTCTTGATTGCGATGAACGCTGCGTTCTATCCGCTGGAAAGGGGTCCTGAAGACTGGAGCCATCTCCTCAGGCTGTTCGGGCAAGAGGGAGAGATTCGCGAGTGCGTGCGCAATCAGATGACTTGCGGCGCGGTGGTGGCCCTCTCCTTTGTCCGGATATGGCATCCTGAGATAAATTTTAACTCCGTAGCTATGCTTCCAGATGGTCCAATCGATGATATTTCGCCGCACTATGATGCTGTTCGTCCAGCAGCGGAGAAAATCATTCGACTAACCTCTGAGGAAGTAGATAGAGTGTTGGCGACTGAGAATGCTTATCGCCATGATTGATTGGTGGATGTGTACATCCTGTGATGCTGTATAGTTTGTAAAAACTGTTGTAAGGTGTGTGACCCTGTATGTATAAATTTTCCTGTGATGCTTAGTTGTAGGCGTAACCCCCGTGTGCTTATGGGGTGTGTACCTGTAACTATTTTAGCATATAAGAATGAATAATCTTCGAGTAAATATGGTTGAGAAACCATGTATTTTATTGTGATGACTGAGAAGTCATGTATTCGAGCTACAAAAGTGGCTAGCATAGCCTTATTTGTTGTGAGAACAAGTAAATCTAGGGATAAAATTTTCGGAGGTGTGCGATATTCCAAGGATTGGAATAGATTCCTCCAGTCGATGGGTTCTTCAGCCTGTAGGCTCCGCCTGGGATAACTTCGTGTATGACGAAGGGTCCTTCCCATGGTGGCTCGAGCTTGTGTCCCTCCTTCTGCTTGAGCCGCAACACTAGATCTCCTACCGCGAATGCCCTGTGGCGTATGCGGCGACTATGATAGTTTCGCAGTGATTGTTGATATACTGCGGATCTTGCGAGCGCTATGTCGCGCATCTCATCGAGTGCATCCATATCTTCCGCGAGTGCCCTGTTGGAGGTTTCTTCGCTGTAAGCCACAACTCGTGGGGCGCTGAACCTAACATCCTCGGGAAGGACCGCTTCTGCCCCGTATACCATGAAAAATGGCGTGTAGTTTGTGGATCGATTTGGAGTTGTGCGGAGGATCCATAGTACGGAGGGTAGCTCTTCGGCCCAATGTCCTGCTGCTGGTTGTAGACGATCGAGTAGACGTTTCTTGATGCCAGCTGAAACTAAGCCGTTGGATCTTTCGACTTGTCCGTTCGTTTGCGGGTGGGCAACTGAAGCAAACTTGAAGTTGATGTCCTTTTCCTCGCAGAACTGTTGTGTTTCCTTTGCCGTGAAGTTTGTACCATTGTCTGTAATGATATCGTGTGGTACCCCAAATCTGCATACGATGGAATCGAGGAACTTGACGGTGCATTGGGCGCTAGCCGAAGTTACTGGCATGGTCTCGATCCATTTGGTAAATTTGTCGACTGCGACCAGCAAGTGTGTATATCCAGCCGGCGTGGACTTGCGTAGTGGTCCTACCATGTCTAGCCCCCACTGTGCAAAGGGCCAGGCGATGGGTATCATGTGCAATTCCGTAGCAGGTGCATGTGGTCTTGGTGCAAATCGCTGGCAAGCGTTGCATCGTTCGACTAGTTCCTTCACATCCTTGGCTGCCGTGAGCCAATAGAATCCTGCTCTGAAGGCCTTTCCCATGATTGTTTTCCAACTAGCGTGATGCCCACAGTCTCCTTGGTGGATGTCCTGGAGTAATTCTTTGCCATCTTCGGGCGCGATGCAGCGCTGAAGTATACCCGAGATGCTTTGCTTGTATAATTCTCCGTTGATTACCCGAAAGGATTTACTGCGTCTGATTATCTGTCTAGCCTCGCGAGGATCGGCCGGGAGCTATCTGGTGGACAGGTAGTCGAGGTATTTCTGCGTCCAGACTGGCTCGACCAGAAAAAGCTGTCGTGAAATGTTATGAATAAGCTCGATGATGGCGACTTGCGGGCTGACCTCTGTTTCTGGTGCTGTGGGTGTTCCTGCAGCTTTTTTTGACTTTGACTGAGCGCTTGGTCATCCGCTCGAAATATATTCCTGGTGGTATGGGTGTGTTTGTGGAACCCATGTTTGCCAGTTTATCTGCTTCTTCGTTGCTGGATCTCGCAATGTGCTTCAGCTCGCATCCCTTGAAGCTTCCTTCGAGTAGGTTGTACATGTCGGGATATGCGACCATGTTCTCAGCAATTGCGTCGCATTCTTTCATCGTCTGCTGCACGATGAGATTGGAGTCGCCGTAGATCATTAATCGGGTGGCTCCACAGGCAACTGCCATCTTCATCCCATGCAACAGAGCTTCATATTCTGCGTCGTTGTTTGATGCCGGATCATCGGGTGGAAAATCCAATCGTAGGACGTATTGCAGCTTGTCTCCCCTAGGCGATATGAGTACGATTCCAGCTCCTGCTCCTTCGTTTCTTTTGGACCCGTCAAAGTACATTATCCAGTTGCTCGTGTATTCGGGCGGTCCGGGCGTTTGTAGCTTTGTCCACTCGCTTAGGAATTCCACGAGTACCTGGGATTTGACTGCATTGCGCCCTGCATAAGTGATGTCCCAAGCGCCCAGATCGATGCTCCATTTGGCTATTCTTCCGGATGCCATAGGGTTGTTCATGATTGTCCCGAGTGACGCATCATTAACCACTGTGATGGCGTATTCCTGGAAATAGTGCTTGAGCTTTCGGGCTGTAAGAACAACTCCATACGCGAGCTTCTGGTAATGAGGTTATCGTTGCTTGCATGGCGAGAGCACTTCGCTGATGTAATAGATTGGTCGTTGGACTCCGTACGCTTTGCCCTCCTCAGGTCGTTCGACTACGATTGCTGTGCTGATGACCTGGTTTGTGGCGGCTAGGTACAAGTAGAGTGGCTCCCTTTTTTGCGGTGTTGCAAGGACGCGCCTGCTTTGCAACGATCGCTTCAAATCTGCGAACGCTTGTTTAGCTTCTGGTGTCCACTCGAATTTGTCCGTCTTCTTCAACAGCTTGTAGAAGGGTAACGCTTGCTCTCCCAATCGGGCGATGAACCTGCTCAGAGCGGCTAGTCGCCCTGCGAGCTGTTGGACTCCGTGTAGATTGGTTGGCTCCTTCATAGTCAAGATTGCTCGTATTTTTTCTGGGTTGGCTTCGATGCCTCTGGCGGATACCAGGTATCCGAGAAGTTTTCCTGTTGGGACGCCGAAGACGCATTTTGTCGGGTTGAGCTTGATCCTGTATGCGTTGAGGGCGTCGAATGTTTCTCTAATGTCCTCGAGGAGTGTGTCCTCAACTCGAGTCTTGATGACAATGTCGTCAACGTACACTTGTACGTTCTTGCCAATGAGCTTGGCGAGGCATTTTTGCATGCAGCGCTGGTATGTCGCGCCTGCGTTCTTGAGCCCGAAGGGCATTGTCGTGTAGCAATATACACCGTGTGGTGTGATGAATGATGTCTTTTCTTCGTCCTCCCGTTTCATCCGGGTCTGATTGTAGCCCGAATAGGCGTCTAGGAAGGAGAGGCGTTGACAACCTGCCGTTGAGTCCACGATCTGGTCGATTCGCGGGAGGGGAAAGTTATACTTGGGGCAGTGCTTGTTTAACGACGTGTAGTCGATGCATACCCGAAGGATGTCCGTGTTCTTCTTGGGGACCAGCACTGGGTTTGCTAACCAGGTGGATATCTTGATCTCCCTGATGAAATTTGCTGCTAGCAATCTGTTTACTTCTTCTCCAAGCGCTTTCTGCTTGGGTTCTGAAAATCGTCGAGTGGTCTGTTTGATGGGTTTGGCATCCGGGAAGACTTCGAGTGAGTGCTCGGCGAACTCCCTGGGTATTCCTGGCATATCTGAGGGCTGCCAAGCGAAAATTTCCCACTACTCACGGAGGTGTTCGACGAGCGCGCTTTCCTATGCTTGCGAGAGGGTTGTTGAGACCATCGATGTCTTCGCAGAATCTGTCGGGTGCACTTGATGCTTTCGGGTGTCACTGTTGGCGCTGAACTCTAGCTCAGGCGCGTTTTTCTTTGTGAGGGGCATCACGGAGTGATCCGTGGTTTTTGCCAGCTCTTGAAGTTCTTCTTGCATCCCGAAAGATTTTGCTATCTCATTAAATTCAATGTCACACTTGTTGGATTTCAGTCTTCGTCGATGGTGATCACACCATATTCTCCAGGTAATTTGAGCTTCAGGTATGCGTAGTGTGGTACTGCCATGAATCTGGCAAACGCTGTTCGACCAAGAATGGCGTGGTACTGTGAAGGCCAGTCGACGACTTCGAAGTCGAGGAATTCTCTTCTGTAGTTGCTTTTAGTGCCCAGCACAACTTCTAAGTTGATTGTTCCGAGTGGACGGATTGCCTTTCCCGGAACTATCCCGTGGAAGGATGTTTCTGATTCCGCAAGGCCATCCAGGTTCCTGTTCATCCGACGGAGTGTATCCGCGTAAATAATATTGATGCCACTGCCACCATCCATGAATACGCGGGCCAAGTCGTAGTTGCCAATCTGTGCTTGAATGACGAGGGCGGCGTGTCCTGGTCGATAGACTCGTGGTGGGTGGTCTTTCATTGAGAATGTGATCGGTTGATCCGCCATCTTCAAATACTCGGGCTTTGTTGGCGGAGTCTGCACAGCCATGCATAACTGCCTTGTATTAGTATTTTGAGCTCTGCGGGATGGACATACCTTCTGGATCATTGCGAGTTGCCCTGCCGGATTCGGGTATGCATTGGCCCCATAGTTTTGTGCGGGTGGTGCTGGCAGTGCAGCCAATGCCATGTTTGGATTTGCTGGTGGAGGTAGGGGTTGTGGCGGCTGGAATCCTTGGTGGCCTCCCCCTGGAAGCGGTGGGTAATTTTGAGTGGCTGCGGATCTTTTTCTTGCGAGGGCTTCCGAGATGTCAATAAACTTTCGGCAATCCTTAAGAAGGTGTGTTGCCTTAGTTTTGCGCGTGCGCTTATCTGTAAATAGATGTAGCGAGCAGTATGCATCAAGGTCTTCCTCGGGAGATTTTTCTTCAGCCTTTGGTCTCCACTCGCGATTCCCACGGCGACCGGAGTCGCGGCTTCGCGTGAATTCCGCCGCTACCAGCTCCTCTCGATCCTCGTGATCGTAATATTTCCTCCTTTTCCTTCGGCCATGGCGGTCTTCATCGTGCGCAGGTGATGATGCTCTCTCGTTGCGCACCGCATCTTCTCCGTTAGCCCACTTTTCGGCTATGATCATTAGCTCTCCAATAGTTTTGGGTGCAGCTCTGCCTAGTTCTTCTCTGAAAGCAGTTCTTCGGGCGCCTTTCGCGAAGGCTTCAATCGCCACTTCTTCCGAGATGGTCCCCGCAGTGTTCCTGAGCGTGGTCCACCGCTGGATATATTCGCGGGTAGACTCACCGTTTTTCTGCTTGCATGCTCGCAGTTCTTCAATGGTGGCCGGCCTCTTGTAAGTCGACTGGAAATTTTTGCAAAAGTCGCGGTGCAAGTCGTCCCACGATGCGTAACAAGATCTTGGTCTTCTTTCCAGCCAGCTGCGGGCCGCGCCAACGAGATGCAAATTGAGGTATTGCATAGCTGTGTTCTTGTTCCCACGTTGGCATTTTACTGCCGTCAGGTAATCGCTTAGCCATTGAGAGGGCTCGAGTGAGGCGTCGTACTTTGTCACCTCCGTGCTGAGCTTGAATCTTCTGGGTAGAGGCGCTTCGCGGATGCTGCGGGCAAAGCAGAGCGCACCGCAGGTTTCGTCATCCGAGGAGCTGGATGAAGAGCGCCCGCGATATCGCGAAGCCCTTGCCTTATCTACCTTATCTTGCGCGATGTCCGATCGCGCGTCATGTCCTGGCCGGTCGCGGTCGGCGTCCTTCCTTGGCTCCTTGCTTCGTTTTGGCGAGCGGCTGCTGTGATGTCGCGAGCTTTTGTCTCTCGGGCTGCCTTCGCTGCTGCTTCGACTGTCGTCACGGCGCCGGGCTTCTTTTCCTCGCCCACGACGTGGCGACCTGTCCCTTCTTGGCGAAGGGCTCCTATGTTTGTGGGACGCCTCTTTCTCCTTCTCTTTCTCTTTCTCCTGTTCTTTCTCCAGCTGCTCTACGGCTTTCTTGCGGTCGTAGGCGGCGAGCCTTGCGGCTGCCAGTCCTAGTCCCTTGCGCACTTGTTTATACTGCTCCGCCCGAGGGTCACTTTCCGTCGGTTGATTCATCTGCATATAAGTTGTTGCGGCTAGAACCGCGGCAGCGGGAGTTTGCGGGTAGACGTTGCCGTCGTCATCGACTCACATGAGAGAAGGAGTGACCGATCTGCTGGTCCCGGCTAGGGATTCGTTGTTCCTGGATGTAGATGCATGTCCCTTCCTCGTGGGTCGGGTTCTGACCGAGGGTGTTAGGGACAGCCCGGCTTGTCTTTGACTTGACTCATCCGCCGCTCTTCTTCGGCGGGCCAGATCTATCCGAGCGTCTTTGATGGTCATGGCTGCTCTCACTAGGTGATAGTGGTAGGCAACCATGTCTTCGTGTGATGCTCCGGCTGCGGGTGGCTTGCTCGTTCGCATAGCCTCCTTGGCTCGGTTCCAAGATTCCCGTGAGACGCCGATTATGTTGCGTTCTGCCGCGCTATGTTCCGTTTCCGGGGTTTGTTCCGATCCCGCCATGCAGACTTGAGCCAGTCGAGACTCGTGTGTCCTAGGTGTAGATCGAAAGTTCCTTTGAACTCTTGAAGGTTCCTCTGTCGAGAGGGTATGGTAGTCGTTGGCGTTGAAGCGGACGGACTCGCCACTTTTCTCTAGATGGCGGTGCGAGTCGACGGCTTCAAATTCAGATTCTGATTCTTCCGAGAAGTGGAGGATTCCGTCTCTGTTGGTCACGAACTTCAGGCTCCCGAACGTCAAGGTGACGCTCTTCTCCAGATCTTCGAATACCGGGCGTGATTCCGGCGAGTGAGGTGTGACCACGACAGATCCGATCCATATAGGATTGTTCGGTGCCGTAGTCGATGGTTTCCAACGGGAGTTGGTTGTCGATGAAGCCGAAGATGCCGGTGATCCAGCGCCCGCCGTTCCCATAGACGGCGCCAATTGTCGAATCTGTGACTCTACAAATCCCTTAGGTGAACCTATCGGGTTTCGACTAGGAGAACTCATGAGCGCTGGTGGAATCGTCGGCTAGACAGGGGGCGAGATTTACCCAGGTTCGGGGCCCTCGTAGAGGTAAAACCCTTACTCCTGCCTCTGTCGATATGTATTAATCGAGTAGATCGGTTACAATGGTGGCGGCTCGAGTCGAGAGTATGATCTCAAACTCAAGGCTTTGGTGTTACGGTGTTGCTTGGCCCTCTTCCGGCGGCTCTCCTGGCCTTATATAGGTGGCCAGGTCTCAAACCCTACCCGGAGAGGACTCGAACTCTAACCTTAGGTCGGTCACATATTTCCAAACTTAACCCGCAAGTTAGTGCGGGTGGGCTTCACGTGGGCCTTCTGGAATACTCCAAGGGCTCCTCTTCTTGGGCCTTAACCTTGGGCCTGAGATGGGGTGTCCTTACCCGCAGGGTCCAGGATCCATGTCTTCGTCAATACGTTTATGACGTATCACCTGGGACTTGAATAACCTCAACGAGGACGATGAGGACGAGTAAGTTTCGTACTTTTACGAGATGAAATTGCCTCTTTATTTTCTGCTCTTAACTTTTGCTTAGTCTCATGGTCATTGGTAGGGATCAGTTCGCGTCTTCTGCTCAGTCCATGAAGCAGAAGGGAGTTGCCACGGGCCCTGCTCGAGTTCCAAGTCCTCCTCGACAACCTCCGAGCCCTGCGAAGGTGGTCGATACTTACGAGTACCCGATTCCTAGCTTGGCGAGCAAAGAGGTCTCGGCTAGCTCGCCTGACCCTTTGTCAACCCTGAATGGCAAGGTAAGGCTTTCTTTTCTGCCAGTACTTGTTCTTCTTTTTACCGGGTGCACGACAGTGCTCCCGATGGGAGTAGCCCCCGAGTCTGTGGTCGACTGTTTGCAGTCGGTCACAGACTCAAGTTGCATTCTTGCTCTTGCACTTTTTTTCGTCTTGATTTTATCGGGTGCACCCAAGTATATACTCGACTACGTGCAGTCGTGTATAGACTCAAGTGATACTTTTCTGACCCGCAAAATTTTCGCAGGCCATCCTTGATTCCCTAGTTGCTTTCGGTCGTCGTCTTGCTGTGGATGAGGCGGAGTGTGTTTCTCTCCGCCAAGAGCGCGATCAGTGTCTTCAAGACGCCCGTTCTTCAAGAGGTCAGTCACCATATGCTTCGTGTTTTGGCTTTGTTTCTTCTGGTTGCATCATTGTTTGATGTGCTTACTCCTTGTTGCAGACGAGGCCGCCCGCGCGAACAGCGAGAAGAATGAGGCTAACTCTCGGATCAAAGATCTCGAGAAGGCGTTGGAGTATACCCGAAGGGAGCTAGAGTTCACTCGCAAGGACGCGGTCGATCGTCTTGCTGCATCTCGCGAGTCCTTGAAGAAATTGGAGGACGCGGGTGTGGCTCACAACAACGAGCTGAACGACACCCTTCACCCTATGGCTCAGGCTTTGGCGGGTATGTTTTTTTGCTCATTTGAGCTTTATCTTGTTGCTTTCTCCTTCCTCTCGTGACTTGCTCTGTTCTGTTGCAGATGCGCTTGGCGTTGCCCTGCCGCTTCCTAGGGAGATGCGGGTCGATGCCTCGGCATATGTGTGCAATCAGCTCCAGGAGCACGGGAAGAAGGCTTTATTCTCTCTTCGTGACGCTTCTCGAGTGCTATCGCAGCTACATCAGCGATTGCTTGCGGGGATGCCAGTTCCGTTGACTCTTGAGGGCCTCTTGCAAGTTTTCCTTCACGAAGGCAATCTTCTTCAGGTGTACACTCTCGCCCAGACCAAGTGCGGAGCCATGATAGCCATCCAGTTCGCCCTGGCGCACAACGTCTCGGGTGACATGGAGAAGGTATACTCGGAGCTTCCTCAGCATGCCTTGGGCAAAAAGGTAGCGCTCCGACCTTTTGGCGATCATGCTGAGAAGTTAGCGAAGATGCTTTCTGAGCTAGTTTCTCGCGGCCGTGGTGCGAAACCTTCTGCGAGCAGGGCCACTTCTGGGAAGTCCGTTGCTCCTTAGGATAGATAATGTTTCTGCTTTTGTATGCCTGGCTATGTAATAAAACTTTGGGGAATATTCTATGCTTTACTTTCTAAGTGAAGGGTTTAAAGTGTCTGCACTTGTCATTTTGCGTTACTTTGTGTTCTCCCGATGGGAGTAGCCCCCTAGCACTCGAAGATGTTTTCGTGGTACGGCGTCGAGTGGTATTCAGCCTTGTGACTGAAGCTGTCGTGTGTGCTGAACTCGTTGCAGGTTGTTGATTCTGGCGGGGAACAATCGAGTGCGGCTGCTCCTTCGACTACGTCGTTGCTGACAGATGCGAGCATGCTTGCTTCACTTTGCGGCCGTGTGGCAGATGGCGAGCGTAAGCTGAAGGCTTTGCAAGGTGTGGTGGATGTTGCCAGGTCCAAGCAGAAGCTTGCTACCGAGCGCGAGCAGTTTGTCATGGAGGAGTTGGCCAGTTTCGCAAAAAGTTTGCTCCGTAAGTCTTGCAAACCTCCGAGTCTGTTCGGTGTTTTTTGCTTATGGACTTGCGCTTTTCTTGTCCGTGTAGTTGTCAAGGCTGATGGGGCATCCGAAGGTCATTGGGTGGACAATAGGGTAGCTTGCGAGTCCAGCAGCTCCAATACTCATGCGTGCAATTTCTGGTCTGATCGCGGCAGGGGCTTTGTCTTGGCGACTTTGCAGTATCGAGTACGTCAGGCACAGATATTTGTCGAGTCCTGCCGAGAAGCCGTTTCCTCGGTTTATCGGACGTTGTATCCGTTTGATGTTGTGCCTGATCGACTGAGCGCTTTGCTGAGGCTCTTCCGCTAGGTGGAGGATGTTCGCGAATGCGTACGCCAACAGCTTATTTGCGAAGCTCAGGTGGCCTTGGCATTTGTGTGGTGCGGCTCTGGCATCCTGATGTTAACTTCAATTTTGTGGCGTAGCTTCCCGTTACCCGAGGAGTTCCTGTTGATTTTGTTCCTCATTATGAGGTTGTGCGGCGTGCTGCGGAGCGCATCATTCGGTTGACTGCTGCTGAGACGGAGCGACTACTCCGAGAGGGTGCTGGTCGACGATAGTTTGATTGTTCGCCGTTTAAGGTGTATAAACCTTGTATATTATACAATTTGTTAAGGTGTGTTAAGGTGTGTACCTTATACCCTTATAAATCTTTTATGCTAGTTTTATGCTAGTTTGATGTAGCCCCCGTGTGTTGGGGTGTGCCCTTGTTAGCATGTATTGGTGAAAAAGAAAGATATGCGACTAAGTAGTCTTTATTGCGATGGCTGAGAAGCCATGTGTTTTCTCGAGTTACAATGTGGCTGGAGCAGCCTTATTTGCAATTAGAATACTCTCCTAAGGATATAATTTTCGCAGGTGCGCCATGTTCCATGGGTTGGAGTAGACGCCGCCTGTTTTTGGGTTCTACAAGTGATAGGCGCCTCCGGGGATAACTTCGTGTATGATGAAGGATACTTCCCATGGTGGCTCGAGCTTGTGTCCGTTGTCTTACTTGAGCCGTAGTACCAGGTCGCCTACCACGAAGGATCGGCTGCGGATGCGGCGACTGTGGTGATTGCGTAGCGCTTACTGGTAGATGGCGGATCTTGCGAGTGCGACGTCCCTAGCTTCGTCCAGTGCGTCCATATCTTCCGCGAGTGCTTTGTTGGAGGCTTCTTCGTTGTAGGCGACGACTCGTGGAGCACTGAATCTAACATCCTCGGGTAGGACTGCCTCGGCACCGTAAACCATAAAAAATGGCGTGTACTTTGTTGACCTGTTTGGAGTTGTTCCTAGGCTCCACATGACAGATGGTAGTTCCTCAGCCCAATGCCCTGCTGCTGCGTGCAATCTTGCGAGCAGTCTCTTTTTCAGGCCAGTCGAAACTAATCCGTTGGATCGTTCAACTTGGTCGTTGGTTTGGGGGTGTGCCACCGAGGCGAAACTGTGAGTTATCCCTTTTTCTTTGCAGAAATCTTGGGGTTCTTTAGCTGTGAAGTTGGTTCTGTTGTCCATGATAATGTTGTGGGGGATACCAAATCTCCAAACGATGGATTCGAGGAACTTGACGGCGCACTTTGCGTGTTGCGACGTAACTGGGACGGTCTCTATCCACTTGGTGAATTTGTCGACTGCGACCAGCAGATAGGTATATCCTATGGGTGTCGCTTTCCGTAGTGGTCCCACCATATCCAGCCCCCATCGGGCGAAGGGCCAAGACAGAGGGATCATGTGAAGCTCTGTGGCTGGTGCATACGGCTTCGGTGCGAATCGCTGGCAAGCGTCGCATCTTTCGACCAGATCCTTGGCGTTTCTGGCTGCCGTGGGACAATAGAATCCTCCTCGAAAAGCTTTACCCAAGATGGCTCTCCAACTTGCATGGTGTCCGCAGTCGCCTTGGTGTATGTCTAGGAGTAGCTCTTTTCCGTCTTCAGGTGCGATGCACCTCTGAAGGATTCCTGATATGCTTTCCTTGTAGAGCTCTCCCTTTATCACCCGAAAAGATTTACTGCATCGAACTATCTATCTTGCTTCAGAGACGTACCCTGGGAGCTGTTTTCTGAGCAAGTAGTCGAGATATTTGTGTGTCCAGATTGGTTCGACTAGGAATACTTTTCGAGAGATGTGATGAAAGAGGGCGATGACGGTGCTTTGTTTACTAGCCTCCGTTTCTGTTGCTGCTGGTACCTCTATTTGTTTCTTTGAGCTTGACTAATCTTTTGCTTATTCGCTCGAAGTAAATTCCTGGCGGGACTGGGACATTTGTTGACCCGATGATCGCTAGTCTTTCAGCTTCTTCGTTACTCTACAGTGCAATGTGCTTCAGTTCGCACCATTTGAAGCTTCCTTCAAGCAGATTATACATGTCGTGATAGGCGATCATGTTATCTGCGACTGCACCACAATTTTTTATCGTCTGCTGCACGATGATATTAGAGTCTTCGTAGATCATCAGTCGAGTGGCGCCGCAGGCAATCGCCATCTTCATGATGTGTAGAAGTGCCTCGTACTCCGCGTCGTTGTTGGATGCTGGATCATCTAGGGGGAATCGAGTCGCTAGACGTAGTGGAGCTTGTCGCCCCTTGGCGATATGACGATTACGCCGGCTCCCGCTCCTTCGTTTCTTTTCGACCCGTCGAAGTACATGATCCAGGAACACGAGTATTCTGGAGGTCCTCGAGTTTGCAGTTCCGTCCATTCCGAGAGGAAGTTCGCGACCACCTATGATTTGAGGGCTTTTCGCCCTGTGTATACTATGTCCCAGGCGCCTAGCTCGATGCTCCACTTGGCGATTCTTCCGGATGCCATAGGATTGTTCATGATTGTACCGAGTGATGCGTCATTTAGCACCGTGACGGTATGCTCCTAGAAGTAGGGTTTAAGATTTCGAGCTGTGAAGACCACCCCATACGCGAGCTTCTGGTAATAGGGGTATTGTTCTTGCACGGTGAGAGTACCTCGCTGAGATAGTATATTGGTCTCTGTACGTCGTGCGCCTTTCCGTCCTCTGGTCGCTCGACCACGATTAGTGTACTGACCACCTGGTTAGTTGCGGCTAGGTATAGATACAAGGGTTCTCCATCCTGAGGTGTGGCCAGTACTCTTCTGCTCTGTAGTGCTCTTTTCAAATCGACGAACGCCTTTTTTGCTTCTGCATTCCACTCGAATTTATCTGTTTTCTTCAGTAGCTTGTAGAAGGGGAGGGCTTGCTCTCCCAATCTTGCAATGAATCTGTTGAGGGCCGCTAGTCGCCCTGCCAGCTGTTGGATGCCGCGGAGATTTGTTGGCTCTTTCATTGTCAGGATGGCCTGAATCTTCTCTGGGTTGGCTTCTATTCCTCGGGCCGAGACCTAGTAGCCTAGCAGCTGGCCTGCGGGTACGCCAAAGACGCACTTAGTCGGGTTGAGCTTAATTATGTACGCGCTGAGAGCGTCAAAAGTTTCTCTTATGTCCTCCACTCGAGTCTTGATGACGATGTCGTCAACGTACACTTGTATGTTCTTGCCAATGAGCTTGGCGAGGCATTTTTTAATGCAACGCTGATATGTAGCGCCTGCTTGTTTTAGCCTGAAAGGCATGGTCGTGTAGCAATAAACACTGTGTGGTGTGATGAAGGCTGTCTTTTCTTCGTCTTCCTGCTTCATCCTGATCTGGTTATATCCCGAGTAGGCGTCCAGGAAGGAGAGACGTTGGCAGCCTGCTGTGGAGTCGACGATCTGGTCAATCCGCGGGAGCGGGAAGTTATCCTTGGGGCAGTGTTTATTCAACGACGTGTAGTCGATGCACACGCAAAGGATGTCTTGTTTTTCTTCGGGACCAGCAACGGGTTTGCTAACCAGGTGGAAATCTTGATCTCCCTAATGAACTTGGCGGCTAGCAGTCTGTTTACTTCTTCTCCGAGTGCCTGCTTCTTTGGCTCGGAGAATCGTCGAGTGGTTTGCTTGACTGGTTTTGCATCCTTTAACACTTACAGTGAGTGCTCGGTGAACTCCCTGGGTATTCCTGGCATATCAGATGGCTGCCAGGCAAAAATCTCCCAGTACTCACGGAGGAGCTCGACGAGCGCGCTTTCCTATGTGGAGGAGAGGGTGGTCGACACGATTGCCGTCTTTGCGGAATCTGTCGGGTGGACTTGATGCTTTCGAGTGTCGCTGCTTGGGCTAAACTCGAGGTCTGGGGCATTCTTTTTGGTTAGTGGCATCACGGAGTTATCCGTGGTTTTTTCCAGCTCTTCTAACTCTTCCTGCATCCTGAAAGATTTCACGATCTCATGGAAGTCGTTGTCGCACTTGTCAGATTTCTGGAAATTGCCATTTACGGTGATTGTACCATATTCTCCTGGCACTTTCAGCTTGAGGTAGGCGTAATGGGGTACTGTCACGAATCTCGCGAATGTTGTTCGGCCGAGAATGGCGTGGTACGGCGATGGCCAGTCGACTACCTCGAAGTCAAGGAACTCTCTCCGGTAGTTGCTTGGGTCTCCGAGTATCACCTCCAGGTTGATTGTTCCGAGTGGTCGGACGGCTTTTCTTGGTACTATCCCGTGAAAGGATGTTTTTGATTCTGCGAGTCTTTCCAGATTCCTTTTCATCTTGCGGAGTGTGTCCGCGTATATGATGTTTATGCCGCTGCCGCGCTCCATGGATACTTTGGCTAGGTCGTAGTTTCGTATTTGCGCCTGGATGACGAGCGTTGCGTGCCCTGGTCGATACACCCGTGGAGGGTGGTCTTCTCTAGAGAAGGTTATCGGGTGCTCAGACATCTTTAGATCAGTTTTGGACGGTGGAGCTTGTACTGGCATGTTAATGTGGCGAGTGTTGGTCTTCTGGATTCTTTGGGATGGGCAGACCTTTTGTATCATACCTATAAGCCCCTGGGGATTCGGGTATTTGTTGGCTCCTTGGTTTGCTGCGGCTGGGTCAGCTGGTGCTAGGAGTGCGGCTAGCGCCATGTTGTGATGCCCAACGGGTGGAGGTAGGGGTGGTGGTTGGTTTGCAGTGCTTCCTCCCGGCAGTTGCGGGTATCCTTGATTGATGGCTATCATGTGTTTCTTCATGTACGCCTCGTGGATGTCTTGAAACTTTCGGCAATGTTTGAGGAGATGAGTGGCCTTGAGTTTGACCGCACGTTTATCCGTGAACAAATGCAGGGAGCAGTATCCGTCAAGGTCTTCCTCATGTGTTTTGTTGTCTAGTTTTAGCTTCCATTCGCGATTTCCGTGGGAGCAGCTATCGCGGTTTCTCGTGAATTCAGCTGCTACCAACTCTGATTGATCATGTTGATCGTAGTGTCGTCTCTTCCTCCTCTGGCGGTCACCGTTGCAGTCATCGTCGTGCACGGGTGAGGAAGGTTTCTCATTGCGTAGGGATTCTTCGCCATTCGCCCATTTGTCAGCTATCGTCATCAATTCACCAATAGTTTTGGGCGCGCATCATCCCAGTTCTTCTCGAAAAGCTGCACGTCGCGCGCCCTTGGTGAAAGATTCGACCGCTATCTCCTCTAATATATTTCCAGCCGTGTTTTTGAGTGTAGTCCATCTCTGGATATATTCATGAGTGGATTCGCCGCTCTTCTGTCTGTAGGCTCGCAATTCCTCGACAGACGCGGGTCTCTTGTATGTTTCCTAGAAGTTCTTCTTGAAGTCGCAGGTGATATCGTCCCAGGATCTATAACATGTGCGCGGCCTTCGTCCGAGCCAACTTCGAGCAGCTCCGACGAGGTGCAGGTTTAGGTATTGCATGACCGTTACTTTATTCCCGCGTTGGCACTTCACCGAGGCCAGGTAGTCTGAGAGCCAGGTTCTAGGCTCCTGTGAGCCGTCGTACTTTAGGACCTCCGAGGTGAGCATGAATCTTTTGGGCATTGGTGCCTCGCGGATGCTGCTGCTGAAGCACATTGCACCGCAAGATTCCTCGTCAGAGGAGGTAGATAATGAGCGGGCGCGGTTCCTGCGTGTGCGGGCCCTGTCGACCTTGTTCAGGGTGATGTCACCCTACACGTCGTATTGGGCTCGATCGTGACTATCTTCTTGCCGTGGTTCCCTGCTGCGATGTCACGAGTGGCTTCCGTGATGTCGCGGGCTATCGTCGCGGCTCCGCGGGCTGTTATCGTCACTTCACGGGTTGTGGCGGCGGGGAAACTCCTTGTCCCCTCTTCTAGGCGATTTACTCTCGCGTATGCGAGGTGTTCTGTCTGCTCGAGGTGTTTTATCCGCTTCAGGGGTGGCTGTTTTCTTGCGGGTTTGGGCGGCGATCGCCGCTCCGGCCATGCCTAGCCCCCTTTGGACTTGGCTATGTTGTTCTGTGCGAGGGTCGTTTTCTAGCGGCTGGTTTTCCTGTAAGTATGTAGCAGCGGCCAGAACCGCGGCGGTAGGGGTTGTCGGGTGCATGTTACCCTCGTCATCGACAGGCATAAGGGAGGTTTCAATGGTTTTTCTGATCTCGCTGAGGGATCCTTGGTCCATTGATACGTCCAAAACGTATCTCTTTTTCAGCAGAATTACCTTGGTGTCTCGTATTTTGTGCAGAAAAATGAACTTTCGGGAAACTTCCCAGAAAAGACTCCATTGAGCTTATATCACTAGAGGACCCCGGGAGCCAGAAGGACACCCGGAGGGGGGCCAGGAGGGGCCCAGACCACCCCTGGGTGCGCCCCTATAGGCCGTCCCGCCAGGTGGTGTGGGGGCCACATCCACCCCCTCGGGCTCCTTTTTCGACTACATATGCCCTGTAAACCTAAAATGAGAGGGGGTTCGTCATATTCCACAGAAACGCAACAGAGCGCCGCCACCACCTCGAAACTCAATTCGGTGATCAGAAGTTCCTGTTCTAGCGCCCTGCCGGGACGGGGAATTGGAAGAGATCATCGCCATCAACACCGCCACCTCTTCTCCATCAACCATACATGTTTCCCTGTCCATGTGTGAGTAAACACCGTTGTAGGCTGAGAGGGATGGAAGAGATTGTATGAGATCGATCATGTACTAGGAATTGTGCCCGTGCGTTGCAACGGAGAGGACAAATATACATCATGGAGGCCCCAACAAAGTGAGAGTAAGAAGATGCTCCTCCCGATGTGGCCCCGATGGATCAAGAGCAAGAAGACATTCCTCCCGATCAGGCCCCTAGCGATCAAGAGTAAGAAGATGTTCCTCTTGATCTGGTCATGACTCAACGAAGCTAAATTTGAAATCTGTCAACTACTTGAACTCCCGTGGTCTTATGTGATAAATTCAGAAAATTTGACACGAACTATAAAGAAAATACGAACACTTTATTATTGGGCTGCTCTTTACATTCGTTAATTCTCGGTAGTCAAGCTATTTGGTCGAGGTCTATAATGTCCACGCCTTGATTGATTTCATCTTCCGAAATATGCACAATTTGTAGCATTTGGTCTACAAACACGGTAAATGTAATATCATACCTTGCCAATATACTTTCTCGCCAATAGCAACGTCAAGCAATAGAATTTATGAACATATCTATCAGTACAATTTGAAGTGCTTGCAAATTGAGGTTCTGCTTGGTCTGTCTTGCATGTGCACCGAATGAGTGGGTCGAGGCTCTATATATTCATGCGTCCCTTGCTTTTTTCACACCACTATCAATACCTATTTAGCTTGCTATAGCAAATACAACAGATATTGTTGTTACTCGCGTTGGGCATTTTGCTTCACACCAGTAACAATGGGTCACGAGGACACCGATGGAATGACAGCGAAAATTCAATCTCATATCCGAAGCTGCTTTGGTAGAACTTTGGTGCGTGGGTGGTGAAGTGGTGAAATACACTTTGGGAGAGCAGATGCGGTAGAAGGTGCTGCCATACAGGATGAAGGCCTCGCCCGTGTGGCCTTGTGCCGCACCGTGCGAACACACCACCGTCTCCTCCCATCATAGCTTGCCACACAACACGAAGCGCCGCCGCGGCCCGTGTCTTTGTCCTAGTTGTCCAACTCTCTTTTAGTTTGCTCCAGATGGAAAATACACCACGGTCCACGGACGCAAAATATCTGCACACCGGCTAATTGCTTTTGGTTAATTAGCAGTTACTACTTTCGAATTTCGATCGATCTGGTTGCTGCCAGCGCTCGCAGCAGCCACTGCCTGGGCTACTTCCATACCTAGGTCGTGCGTCCACGCGCAGACGCACCACGCGTGATGCGGGTGCACAACCGCCAAGAAGGGCCGAGACGTCGAAGCTAGATTCTGGAGTCTCGTCGGCGAGGTCTGGGGACTCAATGGCGACGGCGTCTAAGAAGCCATGGCTATTGAATAATCCTCGGAGCGCCGGTGTGTGGGGGCATCAGGGTCCAACGACGCCGGAGTAGATTCTGACTTTCTGGGATCGCTCATTGCCTCGGAGCGCTGAAACGGGAAGGTCGTGGGATATATAGGGTGTGCAGCCAACGCCCCCGTGCTTCATGCTCTGCTTCCTCTTGATCGGCACCGCCAGTGCGTGGGCGTGGTTGTTGAGGGCGCAGCAAGTCTGTAGTGGTGCAGGCACACCCGCGTCGCCGTGGAGCCTCGACGTCGGTCGCTCCAGGCGCCACCATATTAGGAGCCTCCGTGGCCGTGGCCGCTAACACCATCACCCACGTCGTTTCCACCTGTGCCGGCCTCCACTGCCTCACCAGCGACGCCTACGCTGGCGCTGGCCGGACATGACGCAAGATCTGGTGGCGAAGTAATCAAAATAGCGACATTCCGGCAAAGTCGAGCATGGGCAGTCTGCAAAGTCAAGCCGGGGCAGAATAGCAAGATTGAACACATCATACCACGGCGAAGTCACCCGGGACAGAAAAGCGAGATTGAACACATCAGACGCCGTGCGCAGCGGATTAGCGACAAGCTGAACACCGCCGAGATGATGCAGGAGGCCCGCCTGCCGCCATGTGAAAGTCCTCCTGGTCCAAGTCGGCATGCTCGGCCAGAGAAGTTGTCACCTAAATGAACATTGACCGGAGGCCATCTATCCTCATCATCAGGCCTCCCTCTCGACAGGCCTCGCCCCGGCAGGCTCGACGTCAAACACCATGCTCTGGTCGAGCTCCAGGTCCATGTACGCGCCACCATGCTCCACAAACCGGGCTAGTGCAACTTAGTTTCTTGGCGAGATCCTATGGAGAGGACGTCAATGGGGCTCCCAGGCTCCCGGCGTGTGGCCTCTCAGGAACCGCAGCTTGGGGAGGAGTCGTGGCCTCGTCAGTGCATTGGCTAGCTGGTTTTTTTTTGTCGAGACCGAGAAGGAGTCGTGGTCGCCTGTCGGTCGATTTTTCTGTCGTTGGTTTGTGCCGCAGGGTCGCGTTCGCCAACGGGTGGCCGTGAGCTAAAAAGGTTCGCGAGCGTCGACGACTTTCGGCGATATCGTATCCTTTAAGCTCTCGCTTGTAAGACTCTTGCCTGCGTGAGCGAGATGCCTCTTTCACGTATCCTCTCGGCGAGATCGTTTCCTGCGTTAGGGAGAAGTAGCTGCAGGAGTTGTTCCCGTGTCTTTTTCAATGCTTGTTTATATAGGGAGCAGACCAGGCCTAAAGGCGGTGCCTTGGCGTGTAGTATGTCCGTGTTGGACTCTGAACTTGTCTGAGTTTAAGCCAGAAACCGATCTACGATGGGCCTCGGTCCACTTCTTTTATACCTTGGTCACATACAGACGACGGACGACGAACCAACGAAGTAAATAGACGGACGAAAATTTGACGGAAGAAACCTTAGTTCCTTTATTACTAGGTATAGAATAATGCCAGATTGCTAGGGCATAGTGTCTAGTATCTACTATTAGTGTTTTTTACCGTTGTTGCAACTTGTTATGCTTAATGCTTGTCACTAGGGCCCGAGTGCCATGATCTCAGATCTGAACATTTTATTGTTTCATGTGTATAATTATGTTTCTTGATCATATCTGCAAGTTGTTTATACATGTCTTTGTCTTGAACCCGAGGCCCCAAAGTGACAGAAATTGGGACAACCGGAGGGGTTGGTTTTGATGTGAGGATCACATGTGTTCACGGGGTGTTAATGCTTTGCTCCGGTGCTTTATTAAAAGGAGCATCTCAATTACCAGTAGTTTCACTTGAGGCCCCGCTGCAACGGGTTGATAGGACAAAAGATGGTGTGCAAGTTTCTCATTGCGAGCACGTATGACTATATTGGAACACATGCCTATGGTTTGCCTAGAACTTGGATGCTTTATTATTATTATCTGCAATGCCCATGTTTAGATTATTACATTAACTATTTCATCCATTCCCTCTATGTCGTCGGTACTTTCAACTTGCTGTTTTCCGCAATTGCTACTCATGTTACTATTTTAATCCTGCTGTTATTTTACTACTACTGCTACTATAGAACTGTTACCACTGATAAATTGTTGGGAGCAAGTCAACTTTCAGGTGCAGCTGAATTGACAACTCAGTTGTTAAGTCTTATAAATATTCTTTGGCTCTCCTTGTTACAGGAAAGACTCGTTATGGAAAAGTTCCTATATTACCATTCACTACAAGGAGAGGTACAACTCTGAACACCTCTGTTGTTCTTGATTCACCGTCTATTATGAGTAAGTTTCTTACACCACCACATGCTACACGTACTGTTACTTCTGCTTAGTCTGAAAATGCTTCTCATACTTTTGATGATGCTTCTACTGTGCTTGATGATACTGGTTCTCTAGGTCCTTTCCTAGATGCTACAATTGCTAAATCCAAACAAATTGAAAATGCTAAAATTCTTGTTGAAAATATTGGTACACTT
Organism: Alopecurus myosuroides; assembly: GCA_028641055.1. Lineage (NCBI taxonomy): Eukaryota > Viridiplantae > Streptophyta > Magnoliopsida > Poales > Poaceae > Alopecurus > Alopecurus myosuroides. The sequence goes on along the minus strand of CM054057.1, from coordinate 334,244,503 downwards.
GTTAATTCACCTGAGTCTATTGATGAACTTGATGAAACCTATATTGAACTTAATGATGACTTTATTAAGGAAGCTCAAGCTACTACCGGTGCAAGTGCTCTTAAGAGTCTTCTTGCAAGACATGCTGTCAAATATAAATCTTCTCTTGATGCTAAGTTTGCCACATCTCCCATACACATTAGAGACAAGGATTGTGATTTTATCTCTAGATTTATCTTACATATCTGTTGTTGAGAAGGAACCTTTTTGTGGAACTGAAAGTAAAAGTGCTATGGAACACATGAATGAGCTTTCATCTTTGAGTAGTTTATTTTCTGATGATACTAAGCTCCGTACTTATTTTGTTACCAAGATCTTCCCCTTCTCATTGAAAGATGAAGCTAAAACTTGGTTTAACAATCTGTCACCTGGATCTATTACTAGTCCTGTGTATTTGGTTAATGCTTTGTTTCAAAAATACTTTCCTACTAGTGCCCAACATGCTGTTGTGTAGGACATATTTAACTTTGAGCAAATTGAAGGAGAGAAATTGCCTGAATCTTGGACAAGGTTTTGTTCTTCGATAAGAGCTAGCCCTGGATATCCATTACCTAAAAATGAGCTCCTAGATATATTTTTATAATGGACTAACTGTTGAATCTAGGACATACCTGGATAGTTGTGCTAGTTGTGTTTTGAGGAAAAGAACTCCAAAAGAAGCTGAGGAATTAATGACTAAAATAGCCAAAAATAATGATGATTGGAATATGCCTGAGCTTACACCTACACCAGAGCCAACACCAATACCAACACCCAAGAAGAGAGGGATGATTGAATTAAATGATAAAGTGATGAAGGAAGCCAAGAAATCTTTTAAAGAGAGGGGTATTAAACCTGAAGATGTGAAGAATTTACCTCCTATAGAAGAATTATGTAAGCCTATTCCTCGTCCATCAACAGTTGAGGTACACTCTTTCCAATACTTTAATAATAGAAATATTCCCTACTCTAAACCACCTGATCAATGCTTAGATGAATTTGATAATTATGCTGTTAAGCAAGAGAACTTTAATATGAGAGTGCAAAATCATCTTATGGAAAACTCTAGAGCTATTGATAATTTGCATGGTATTATTAGGAACCTCTAATGATGTTAAAATGCTTGTTAAACATTTTCATATGGTTCAAACTCAAATTGATCAACTCACTAAAGTTCAAAAAGATATGCTAGCTAATGCTTCTAGAGATAAATATGTTTGTGAAATAATTACTAGAAGTGGTGTTTCTACTCAGGACCCCTTGTGTCCTGAAGAACATCCTAAAAGAATTGAACAAGATTCTCAGCGACCTAAATTAATAGTTCTCCTTCTAAGAAAAAGAAGAAGAGACATAAAAATGTTGTAGAATCTCCTGAACCTGCTAAAGATCTCCTAATAGTATATCTATTTCTGATGCTAAAATTGAAAGTGGTAATGATAAAAGTGATGCTTCTTATAAAGAAGAAACTGTAGTTAAACCTGAAAAGCAACCTAAAACTGCAAAGTATACTAAGGAGGATTTCATTGCTAATAAAAATGGTAATGAAAAAGAGCCTTGGGTACAAAAAGCAATGCATTTTCCTAATAAGAAACACAAATAAAAGGAAGAAGAACATTATAGCAAGTTTTGTGAAAGGATGAAACCTCTGTTTTTGCAAATTCCTTTGACTGATACTATTAAACTGCCTCATTATTCTAAATATATAAAATATATTGTCTCTAACAAAAGGAAAATTCCTAATGAGGAAATTTCCACTATGCTTGCTAATTACTCTTTCAATGGCAAGGTTCCAAAGAAGCTTGGAGATCCTGGTATTCCTAATATCCCTCGTTCTAGAAATAATTATGTTAATACTGCTTTATGTGACTTGGGAGCTGGAGTTAGTGTTATGCCTTTATCTCTCTATAAGAGGTCGGCTCTCTCTTGAAAAATAGATACACACTGATATATCTTTGCATATGGATGATAAGTCTACTGCTATTCCTGTTGGGATATGTGAGAATGTTCATGTTCAAGTTGCTACTAGTTCTTTGATATTAACTGACTTTGTTGTGTTGGAAATGCCCGAAGATGATAATATGTCTATTATTGTTGGGAGACCTTTTCTTAACACTGCAGGGGTTGTTATTGATTGCAGTCAAGGAAAAGTAACTTTTAATCTTAATGATAAAGAGCATACTGTTTATTTTCCCAAGAAGATTGATAGAAGATATGGTCTAAATTCAATTGAAAATATTGAGACCATAAAGATTGGAGAATTTTATTGTCCCATTCCAATGCCACCAAAAGAATATGAAATTATTATGATTGGGACTATGTCTATCAAGGTTGAGGTAACATAATTATTTAGTGATATGCAAAGTTTTTCTTCATATAAAATTGTTCTGGTAACAAGACTTGATCGCCCTTGTTAACAAAATGATTTTGAATGAAGAGGATAATGTTTTCACTATGTTTTCACCTTCCCATTATGTTTTCACCATGTCTACTTCTGCTATCACCTTGCTACTTTAGCATAATCATGTTTTCCATCATCCATAGTCATGTTTTCCTCATGTTTTCACCCTGATTACTGTGGTTATGCATGTTTTCACCACCCATAATTTTGTTTTCACCATTAACACCTTTGTTTTCTTTGGCTATTTTTCCATTGTAGTGTCATAAAACCTTTGAGTACTGGTTTTGGTTTTGTTTTCCACCTTTTCAGATTTGTTTTTCTGGGTTTTTATTAATTATTAAATTCTGGAAATACCTCAAAAATAAAGTTTCTCGAAAAATTCCAGAAAAATTATAATAATTTTTTACGTAAAAATGAGGCAGAGAGCCACCTGGGAGACCCAAGGGGGACCCACAGTCAGGTACACCATAGGGGGCGGCCTGCCCCTGGTGGTGCCAGTACATGGTGTGGGGCCCCTAGGCCCCCACTAACTCTCTCCCCTGCCAAAGATTCCTCTCTCACCCCACAAAGTCGAAACATTTCTTGGAACCCGAGTTATTGCTGTTCTTCCTCGAGATTTTTCGATCTCTTTGCCTAGCCTACCATTTTTGCTGAAATTTGGTGCATTTTCTCTCTGGTATGTGACTCCTCCGATTATCCAAGTAGAATTTTGTTTGGTGGAGTATTTCTTGAGTATTTTGGTACTATAGGTGACAACTTCTGTGAGTTTGCATGCTTGATTTGAGTGGAAATAATATAGTTTTGGTCCATGTTTAGCTCTCCTATAAGTCTCTCTGGTAGTTTCTACCTTATAATTGCTTGAAATCAATTTTTATGATGATTGGGCTCATCATTTTATTACTGCTAACTCTACTGCTGATCATTTAGTATATAGAGTTTTATTTATTGACGGACATGAGCGGGAAGTTATTTTTCCGCAGCCTATTTTTTTTCAAAGTTGACAGGGCACCATGGTCGCGCCCCAAGGGAGAGATAGATGAGCAGCTGAGCTTGATGGAGTTCCACGGGCAGCAGGCGAGGCGAGATGTGCCTTCCGTAGTACACTGGGGCGTCCTCAAGCACATATCAGGAGGAGGTCTCCTCGTTGGCACACTACGGAGGTGCCACCTCATGGTACCCTTGGGGCTGATCTCCACTTAGCCAAAAGCCTAATCTTGGGGGGAGGTATACCGACATCACACTCATCTTTATATCATGTTCAGTCGGTTTTTTTGTATATGCATGTTTTCGTTTCTTTTGTCCATTTTCGTTTTCTTTCGCTTCTTTTGTTTTTTTGTTTTTTTCGTTCTTACTTCCCAAAACACAAAAAGACCAAAAAATATTTCTGTTGCTTGTCTTTATTTGCTTCTTTATTTTCTTTTTGTTGGTTTGCTTTCTTTTCTCGTTTCGGTTTAATATTCAAAAATCCAAAAATATTTTTCTTTGTTTGTTCATTTCCATCTGTTCTTGTTTTAATTCGAAAACCCAAAAATATTTGTTATTCTTCTTTGGTTTTGTAAATTTTGTTGCAGAGTTCAACGGACTTTCGTGTCTCCTTTGGATCTTGGTTATCATTCTATATTATTCAATCCACAAGTGAAGAGCAATAATGACGATTTACGACAATCCAAGTTGTGGTGAGAGGCTCGTATGAACTCTGTTTGTTTTATTTTTGTACATATACCCATCCATGTGAACATGCTTAGTTCGTTCGTGTAAGGTGTATGTAATTTAATTGATGCTTAGTAGTTCGTGCTCTCACGTGTTTATTTCCAACTTATTAATATAAGATAGCACGTCGTATGAATGTTTGCTTGCATTGTTTTATTCATAGAAGGGTATGGCATTGTGGTATCTCCCTCTGATTGTTTCGCTTGAACCGACTTGGCACATGCTCACGCATGCATATGATTGAAAAGAAAAAGTCAATTAAGCCTCGATGATTTATTTTGCCTCAGAGTATTTGTATCATTTTTATGCCCCTGTTAATTTTGTTTTGTCACAAGAATGATTATGAGAGTTGTTGCTCTCTTGATTATAGCTCCCCGTCTATTGCTAGCCTTCACCTGTACTGAGTATGAGCTCTAATCGTGCATCCAACTCCCAAAAACCAAAGTTTTTCCAAATGTGTCCACCATACTTAACCACCACTCCAAGTAAATTACTTGTGTGCTACCTTTAAAACCTTCGAAAATTTATTCCTTGTCTTATGCCCCTGTTTTAGCTCATGAGGACGTATAGAGAATCTTTATCTCACTTGTTGATTGGATTTCACACCCTAGACTAGTGGCTTCTGACGCTTATGCAAATGATAGAAGAGTCGCGAGCGGGGTGCCCATCCCCAAATTAATACAAAAAATTATCTTCACTATTTTTTGCCTCTGATTTATCAGTCAAAGCATAATTGTGTAAACAAAAGAGAAAGAGGGACGGACTTCTACCCAGATGCGTCCTTCTATGGGAGCCGCTCTTGTGAAGTCTAGTTGGCTTGTGACATACTGTATTGTATGTTTACCATTCGTTGACATAAGCACACACCTCTCTAAAAAAATATTTTCATTACCTTTGTTTAATAAAATAAAAATATCTAGCACATGATTTAATCCCGGCTACCCTCTGCGAAGGGCCTTACTTTTATTTTTATGTTGAGTATTCACCTTCTCACTTTATGCACCTTCTTGATAGCATGGCTGTCATTCTTAGTGTAATTTGCTTGTCCCAAACCACAATTAATTATGGTATAACTTTGATGCTTGTATCTTTGATATCTTTATTTCTAGTCTTCATTTGAACTTAAGAGGTGCCCTAGCATTTATGTTTTGCTCCATTATTAAGGGCAAGCGAGTACACTTTATCATACCCTATTATGAGCATTGCAATCCTGCAGATTGATATACTTCATGCTGTTTATTATTAGTTTGTTGGCATCTCTTCATGTTTTGCATAACTGCTAGGTGACTTTTATATTGCATACATCTTATTATAATTGCCTCAGAACTTGATCGTATAGTGAGTATATTTACATAATATGAAACAAATGTGTTCGTAAAAGTCTTTTATCGCACTCAGTTGTCACTGAATTGCTTGAGGACAAGCAATAAGCTAAGCTTGGGGGGGAGTTCATACGTCCAAATCGTATCTCCTTTCCGAACACTTTTCTTATTGTTTTCCTCTAAACTTGTGAGTTTTGGATACCACTAACACGGACTAACGTTGTTTTCAGCAGAATTATCTTGGTGTCTCGTTTTTGTGCAGAAAAATCAACTTTCGGAAAATTCCCAAAATAGACCCCATTGGGCTTATATCACCAGAGGACCCCGGGAGCCAGAAGGACACCTGGAGGAGGGCCAGGAGGGCCCCAGACCACCCCTGGGCACGCCCCCTAGGCCGCACCGCCAGGTGGTGTGGGGGCCACCTCCACCCCCTCGGGCTCCCCTTTCGACTACATATGCCCCGTAAACCTAAAACGCGAGGGGGTTCGTCATATTCCACATAAACACAACAGAGCGCCGCCGCCACCTCGAAACTCAATTCGGGGATCAGAAGTTCCTGTTCTGGCGCCCTGCCGGGACGGGGATTTGGAGGAGATCATCGCCATCGACACCGCCACCTCTTCTCCATCAACCATCCATGTTTCCCCCATCCATGTGTGAGTAAATAATGCCAGATTTTGTAGGATTTGTAGGCTGAGAGAGATGGAAGGGATTGGATGAGATCGATCATGTAATAATGCCAGATTTTTAGGGCATAGTGCCTAGTATCTACTGTTAGTGTTTTCTACCGTTGTTGCAACTTGTTATGCTTAATGCTTGTCACTAGGGCCCGAGTGCCATGATCTCAGATCTGAACATGTTATTGTTTCATGAGTATAATTATGTTTCTTGATCATATTTGCAAGTTGTTTACACATGTCATTGTCCGGAACCCGAGGCCCCAAAGTGACAGAAATTGGGACAACCAGAGGGGATGGTTTTGATGTGAGGATCACGTGTGTTCACAGAGTGTTAATGCTCTGCTCTGGTGCTTTATTAAAAGGAGCACCTTAACTACCAGTAGTTTCCCTTGAGGCCCCGCTGCAACGGGGTTGTAGGACAAAAGATGTTGTGCAAGTTTCTTATTGCGAGCACTTATGACTATATTGGAACACATGCCTATGGTTTTCCTAGAACTTGGATGTTTTATTATTATTATCTGCAATGCCCATGTTTAGATTATTAAATGAACTATTGTATCAATGGAACGCCCGTTCATCCGTTCCCTCTATGCCTATGGTACTTTCATCCTGCTGTTTAGATTATTAAATGAACTATTGTACTTTTATCTTGAAAAATAGCTACTGCTGTTATTATTTTACTCCCGCTGTTATTTTACTACTACTGCTGCTATAAAACTGTTACCACTGATAAATTTTTGCGAGCAAGTCTACTTTCACGTGCAGCTGAATTGAAAACTCAGTTGTTAAGCCTTATAAATATTCTTTGGCTCCCCTTGTGTCGAATCAATAAATTTGTGTTTTACTTCCCTCGAATACTGTAGCAATCCCCTATACTTGTGGGTCATCATCCATGCGGGCGGTCTTCGAGACGTACTTTCCTTTCTTGAAGGGTTGGTTCCACGTTGAGTCACGAGTTCTGCAGAGCTCTGCGCGGCTCGCACTCGAAACTTCTGTTGTGCGTCGGCGCGCGTCGAGTTCTTTGCGGGCGTCCGCTATCTGGCGGCTTTTCAACGACATGTGATAGTGGTATGCTACCAGGTCTTCTTGCGAGGACCCGGGCTCTAGCGGGTGGATCGTTTCCACTGCTGCCTTCGCTTTGTTCCAGGCGGCTCGTGAAACCTTGATTTGTTGCCTCCCCCGTGAGGCTGGCCTCCGTTTCGGCGGGTTCTTTGACTGGATCGGCCATGTAGACGTGGGCCAGATATGCCTCACTAGTCTTTGTCACAGGCCAGTAGTCCTCGCCGAGTTTGGCGGGTATTTCAGGTGCGATAGTGCGGAAGTCGAGCCTGTTGCATCGGACGGAGCTGTCGCTAGACTCCGAGGTATGATCGGTGTCGCTGAGTGGCAATTGTTGGGTCGCCGTGCTCGAGACAAACTCAGTGTCCAGCCCGTCGAGCGGGGTTGCGTCGGGGAAGCGTAGGATCCCCTCCTTGCTAGCGCGGAAGTGGAGGTGGCCGAACGTCATGTTGACGCTCTCCTGAAGGACGGTGAACGCCGGGCGAGATTCCGGCGAGTGGAGTGATGATCCACAAGTATAGGGGGTGTATCGTAGTACTTTCGATAAATAAGAGTGTCGAACCCAACGAGGAGCAGAAGGTGTTTGACAAGCAGGTTGGATAGAGGATTCACTGCAAACACTAGAAACATGTTTTTGGAGGTTTTTGATATAGCAGATAAAAAAGTGTGAGTAAATAAAGTGCAGTAAATAATATTGCAGCGAGTGGACCAATCCTTTTTAGAGCAAAGGACAAGCCAGTTGTTCTACTTATGATTACCAAACGTTCTCGAGGACACATGAGAATTTCGTCAAGTGCTTTCGTTTCATTACGGTTGATCAATATCAATTGGTTCATGAAGTGTTGTGTGGGTGAACCTATGCTAATGCACCGCCCAACTAGGACTAATAAATACTTGCGATTATACCCCTCATAATCATCCACAAATACAAGAAAGTAATTAAGATAAATCTAACCACAACCTTAAAACTCCGGGATCCTACATTCCTTGTGCATTGGTTTCCTAACAGGGGTTTAGGTTTCTGTCACTCCGGCAACCCCACAATTAGTAGCCAAATACACAATGCATCCTCCTTGGCCCATAAAGGTGAAGTATCATGTAGTCGACGTTCACATGACACCACTAGAAGAATAGCACCACATCTTAAATATCGAACCACGAGATATTACTTCAACATAACTTCACTACTAACATCATGACTTCTCCCATATCCTCAAGAACTAAAAAAACTACTCACAAGACATCATATGGATCATAATAAGAGGTGCTATAATGGATAATAACAATCTGGTAATAAAGTGCTAACACCGATAAATATCAAGCATCAACTACTAACAAGTAATCCACACCGGGAGAGAGATCTAATGTATAACAACGATAGAGGCCCCTAATTGTTACAGAAGGAACGAAGGTGGATGATGAGGGTGATGGTGCTGGTGGTGATGATGATGACGATGACGATCTTGATGATGCCTGGAGATGACGGTGATGATGGCGATGATTTCCCCTCTCCGGGAGGAATTTCCCCGACAGATTTCTCCCTGCCGGAGAGCTTTTCTCTCTCTGGTGTTTTCCGCCCCGAGGCGACGGCGGAATAATTCTTCGATGATGATCTGGGGCTTAGGGTTCCCTGGGGGTCAAGTACATGAAAGGGGGCACCCGAGAGTGGGCCAGGGGGGCCACACCACCCCTAGGCGCGGCCAAGGGGGGGCGCATGGTGGTGTGGGCCCCAGGTGGCCCACCTACGGGTTACCTTCTCGCTCACTTCCCCCTCGGACCTTCTAAGACTCCTCTGGTATCCCCCCTCTTCTTCTGATCTTCTGAAATAGGGTATCTTGGCGGTGCTTTTTCCATCAGATTTCTGGTTCCGGTGTTTATTCTCCAAAAATTATAAAACATGCAAAATAAGATAAAATAACATAAGTGATGCATAATAACATGAAATATATCGATGAATAACAGAAAATAATAATATAAAATAGTGATGCAAAATGGACGTATCAACTCCCCCCAAGCTTAGACCTGGCTTGTCCCCAAGCGAAACTGAACTCAGTAAACATGACCACGGGTTTATGGAGTGAGGTGTCGATAAATAAAATACGGGCAAGAGGCATCACATCTAACAAAGAACAAGTCAGTTTAGACAACAACTTCCTCTCATATAATCAAACTTGAAACAAATAGAGGAAATCACAATAAAGGTGCAAAAGTAAATCAAAATTGGTAAAGGCAAACTTCGTTCTTGGTCAGAGAACAATTAACAATGTACTTATCGTTCGATCAGAGTCGTTATACTAGAGATTATATTGCAGAGTTTATCATGCTCAATTATAATAGTCTCTTTGAAGACATTGTTAACTTTCAAAGTCGTATTCAAACAGATAAAAGCATTTATATAAACAAGGAAGAATAAGGAACATGATTGAGTAAATCAACATATAGATGGATGGATCGCAACAACTCAAATGCTTTCTTAAGATAGAAAGAAGTAGGTTTACTAACTCAACATAAATGTAAAACATAGACCCTTCGCAGAGGGAAGCATGGATCACTCATGTCCTAGAGCTTTTATTTTGTAAAAAAAGAGGTATAAAATGGTTGACACTCCTCCCAATTTTTCATACACAAACCATGGCTAACCGAATCCTCGGGTGCCTGCCAACAATCACATACCATGGAGGAGTGTCTAATTTTGAGACAGGTGTATGTTTATGTCAACGAATGGCAAACAGAAAATACAGCAAGTCACAAGCCAACTAGACTTCACAAGAGCGGCTCCCATAGAAGGACCCAACTGGTATAGAAGGTCATCCCTCTTTCTATTTTGTTTACACAATTATGCTTTGACTGATAAATCAGGTGCAAAATAGTGAAGAGAATATGTATTATTATTTGGGGCTGGGAACCCCGCTGCCAGCTCTTCTAGCATTTGGATAAGAGGATGAAGCCACTAGTCCAGGGTGTGAAATCCAATCAACAAGTGAGATAAAGATTCTCTATTTGCGTCCTCATGAGCTAAAACAGGGGCACAAAACAGGTGTAATTTTTTAAGGTTTAAAGTTAGCACACAAGCAATTTACTTGGAGTGGAGGTGAAATACCACATATAGGAATGTATGGTGGACACAAATGGCAAGGTTTTGGGGCTCAATGTTTGGATGCACGAGAAGCATTCCCTCTCAGTACAGGTTTTTGGCTAGCAAGGTTGGGTAGCAAGCATAAGATTTGAGGTAAAACAAACAAAAACATATATGATAAAACCAATCATGCAATCTTCCTTGAAGGTACAAACAAACTTATTTGAGAATACTAAGCTTATGAGCTAACAAGAAATTAAGATCATGGAATAATATATCTACATGCAACTCCCTCTTTTCTACTTAAGTCTCAATGAATTGTTGCTACTGACCAATGCTAAGTTTGCCAAAAACCAATTAGATTAACTTGAAGCTCCAACATTAATACCAATACTAATAACAAGAGCAATCATATAACAAAAATTGCAAACTAAAATAAAGTAGATCAAGTAGATGATGAAACTTCTCATTAATATTTCATTACGGCAACTCAAACCAAGGGATACAACGATAACCAACTAGAGAGCAATACTTCCTTACTACAAACCATACTGTATGATATTTCTTCTATTCACGATATGAATCTAATGAAAGGTAAAAAGGTGAAACATAAAGGTGTGATACCGCGGCACTCCCCCAAGCTTGGAACAAGCCAAGGGTATGCCAATACCAATGACGAATAAATTCTTAGGTGGTGGTGGTGAATCCTTCTCGATGAGATTATCAATTGATTTCTTCAGATCTTCAATTGCAAACATAAGCATACGGATCATCTCCGTATTGTGATTAATACGGTTTGCAAGCTTGTTAGACGGTGAATTACAGCCATCAAGATTTTTCCCCCACACTTCCTTAGGTTGAGATCTTCCTTCATCTGCACGGTTAGAACGATCCATATCCCAGCAAGAAGGCAACTTTGCCTCAGGTACCCTCCTAGATTGATACTCATGAATTAAAGTATGGAAAGGTTTCTTTATGCCTGAAAGTGTTGTCCTTAAAGCAAAGCAGTGACGTGGGTCCTTCCCTCCGGTGCTCATCCTCGCCGTTTGCTTGGAAGGTTTTGCAACCACTCCAATGCTTGCGATGGTAGTGCGGGGACGCACTCGTGAGTTTTCTTCTACATCTCCTTCAGCTCCACTCTCGATCTCCTCCTTCGGCTTCCGGTCTTGGAGATCATCTTCCTTCGGTCCCTTCCCCTTGTTGTTGTTGGCGGAGACCATGATGCTTCTAAAACTGAAAACAGATCCTCGCAGAAACAGCTCGAAACAGAAACATGACGAGAAAACGATAACGAGTCGGAGAGGGGCTCCGGGGCGCCCACACCACAGCCAGGCGTGACCAAGGGGGGGGCGCCCAGTCATGGTATGGAGCCCTCGGGCACCGTCTCCAACTCTCCTTTGGCTCGATATTTTTCATATTTTCCAAAAACCAATAAATTATAACTTGGAAGGTATTCCGCGGACTTTTTCTTAACAGAACTATTACCTATTCCAAAACAGACTCTGCAGATTCTGGAATCTTCCCTCTAATGAACTTCTCCGGAGTCATTACTTTAATAACATCAACATCTTCATCATAAGAATCCCCAGAAATATAATGTTTGAGTCTTTTCCCATTTACCACTTGTGTAGTGTTATCTTTGAGGGAAGCAATTTTTATTGCACTCGAACGATACACTTCTTCAATAATATAAGGTCCTTCCCATCTAGAGAGTAATTTTCCTGCAAAAAATCTGAGACGAGACGAATACAATAGAACTTTCTCACCAACATGAAAATCTCTTTTAAGGATTCTTTTATCATGCCATTGTTTAACTTTCTCTTTGAAGAGCTTAGAATTTTCACAAGCTTCACATCTCCATTCATCTAGATGATTCAAATCAAGTATTCTTTTCTTACCAGCAAGTTTAAAATCTTTATTTAATTATTTCACTGCCCAATAAGCTTTTTGTTCTAATTCTAACAAGTGACAAGATTTTCCATAAACCATTTTATAGGGAGACATAACCATAGGATTTTTATAAGCAGTTCTATAATCCCACAAAGCATCATTCAACTTATCAGAGCAATTCTTCCTCGATTTATTAACAGTCTTTTGCAACATAGATTTAATTTCTCTATTTGCTAATTCTACTTGCCCACTGGTTTGAGGATGATAAGCTGAGGCAATTCAATGATTAACATCATATTTAGCAAGGGTTTTCTAAAACCACCATGAATAAAATGAGAACCTCCATCAGTCATAAGATATCTAGGCACACCAAACCCAGGGAAAATAACATCTTTAAGCATTTTTAACGAGGTCTCACCATCAGCACTTTTTGTAGGTATAGCTTCTACCCACTTAGTAACATAATCAACAACAACAAGAATGTGAGTGTAACCATTCGAAGGAGGAAAATGACCCATAAAGTCAAATCCCCAACAATCAAAAGGTTCAATAACAAGAGAATAACTCATAGGCATTTCATTACGTCTAGAAATATTTCCTACTCTTTGACATTCATCACAAGATAAAATAAATTTACGTGCATCTTTAAAGAGAGTAGGCCAATAGAAACATGGTTGTAGAACCTTCTGTGCGGTTCTATCTCCAGCTTGATGCCCTCCATAAGCACTACTATGGAACTTCTTTAATATTTCATGTTGTTCATGATGTGGAACACATCTTCTCATAATACCATCTACTCCTTTATATAGATATGTGGGTCATCCAAAAAATAATGCCTCAAATCATAGAATATTTTTCTTCTTTGTTGAGCTGTAAATGTTGGGAGGCAAATAGTTTGAAACAATAAAGTTAGCATAATCATCATACCATGGACTATCTTGGGATTTTACCTTCATTGCAGCCAGCTATTCATTCGGAAAACTATCATTAACAAGAATATGGTCAAAAGTAATGTTTTCCAATCTAGACAAATTATCAGCAACAGGATTTTCACCACCCTTCCTATCCATAATATGCAAATCAAACTCTTGTAAAAGCAACACCCATCTAATAAGCCTAGGCTTATCATCTTTCTTTTCCATAAGGTATCTAATAGCAGCATGATCAGTATGAATAATAACCTTTGAGTCAACAATATAAGGTCTAAACTTATCACATGCAAAAACAACAGCGAAGAACTCTTTTTCATTAGTAGCATAATTCTTTGAGCAGCATCAAGAGTCTTACTAGCATAATGAATAACATTCAATTTCTTATCTACGCGTTGTCCAAGAACAACACCTACAACAAAATCACTAGCATCACACATAATTTCAAAAGGTAAATTCCAGTCAGGTGGTTGAACGATAGGAGCAGTAGTTAAAGCCTTGTTTAAAGTTTCAAAAAGCTTCCTTACAATAATCATCAAAAACAAATGGTACATCGTTTTGAAGAAGATTAGTAAGAGGCTTTGATATTTTGGAGAAATATTTAATAAACCTCCTATAAAAACCAACATGACCAAGAACACTACGAATACCTTTAACATCCCCGGGACAGGGCATTTTCTCTATGGCTTCCACTTTAGCTCTCTCAACTTCAACACCTCTTTCAGAAATTTTATGTCCAAGAACAATTCCTTCATTCACCATAAAGTGGCATTTCTCCCAATTAAGAACAAGATTAGTTTCCTCACATCTCTGCAAAACTTTATCAAGGTTGTGCAAACACTTATCAAAAGCATTTGCATAGACGGAGAAATCGTCCATGAATACTTCCACAATCTCCTCACAAAAACCATGAAATATAGCACACATGCATCTTTGAAACGTAGCAGGAGCGTTACACAAACCAAAAGGCATACGTCTATAAGCATAAGTACCATAAGGAAAAGTAAAAGTTGTTTTGTCTTGATATTTTTCCCTAACAACAATTTGAGAAAAACCAGAATAACCATCAAGAAAGCAAAAATGAGTTTTCTTAGACAACCTCTCTAGCATTTGATCAATAAAGGGTAAAGGATAATGATCTTTCTTAGTAACTTTATTAACCTTTCTAAAATCAATGCACATTCTATAACCAACTATTACTCTTTGTGGAATAATCTCATTATTTTCATGAGGCACAACATTCGTTCCTCCCTTCTTAGGGACACAATGCACAGGGCTCACCCATCTACTATCAGCAATAGGAAAAATAAAACCAGCATCAAGGAGTTTTAATACCTCATTTCTTACCACTTCCTTCATCTTAGGAATTAAACGGTGTTGATGTTTAACTACTGGTTTTGCATCAGGTTCAATATTAATAGCATACTGACATATAGTAGGAGAAATTCCCTTCAAATCATCAAGAGTATATCCAATAGATCCACGGTGTTTCTTCAGAATTCCCAACAATCTTTCCTCTTCTTCACCTAAAAGTTTGGCACTAATAATAACATGATATATTTTTTTATCACCAATATAAGCATATTTAAGATCATTAGGTAAAGGTTTTAAATCAAAAACAGGATTCTCCTTGGGTGGTAATGTGGTACCCAAGTTTTCCATAGGTAAATTATGTTTCAGTATCACCGGTTGATGAAGAACAATATCGTCACTCATTTATATCTTCCATAAAGACCTCACTCTCATGGTCTTCCATATATTGCTGCAATGCATTGTTAGGATAAAGAGCAATAGAAGCAAGTTGTTCAACTTTAAAATTCTCATCAGCCAATTTAGATTCATAAGGTGCTCTAGCAAATTTGGAGAAACTAAACTCATAATATTTTCCATCAAATTTAGTCAATATCTTCTCCCTCTTACAATCTATAATAGCACCACAAGTGTTGAAGAAAGGTCTACCAAAAATAATAGGACAAGTTTTACTAGTAGCCTTACCAAGTACTAGAAAATCAGTGGGATATTTAGTCTTACCACATAAAACTTCCACATCTCTAACAATACCAATCGGAAAGATAGTTTCTCTATTAGCAAGCTGAATAACCAAATAAATATCTTCAAGCTCACAAGAACCAATTTCATGCATAATTTCTCTATAAAGCTCATAAGTTATAACACTAGAACTCGCACCAATGTCACACAAAGCATAATAGCAATGATCACCAATCTTAACAGAAAGCACAGAAACACTAGTTTTCTTAGGTCTATGAGGATGGGAAACAATATTAGAAGCATCCTCACAGAAGACAATGTGTTCATCCTCTACATTACCACAAACAAGATCTTTTACTATTGCTACAGCAGGTTCAACAGTTATTTGTTCATCAGGTTCTATAGATTTCTTATTACTCTTATTAACCACACTAGCCACAATATAGTGTTCTTTCACCTTAGCGGGGAAAGGCATTTTTTTCAACATAAGGCTCAGGAACAGCAGAATTAACAACATGCACTTCTATATTACTAGCAGGAACAATATCTTTATAAGGTGCATGGTATTTGTGATAATCCTTTTTAGGAATATCAAGATAGGAGGCAAAAGCTTTAAGACAATTTGCAAAGATTTGAGAATCAAGATCACAAACAACACTAACATTATAGAAATAATTGGTTCCCATAAAAGATTTAATGCATTCATAATCATAATTTATACCTGACTTTCTACCTTTTTCATTCTCCCATCCTTCAGTGTTTTCTTGAATACGGTGAAGAATATCCCATTTAGCTTCTTCCTTCATATGTGTGAATGATCCAGAACAATAAGCATCCAATAAATCCTTATCACGAAGAGAAAGCCTTGCATAAAAATTATTGATAACAATATTACTCGGGAGTTCATGAACATGACAATTGAGCGTTAATAACTTCATTCTCCCCCACGTTTGGGAAATACACTCTCCATCATGAGGCCAGAAATTATATATTTGATTCCGGTCTTTATGAATCTCACTAGGAGGATAAAATTTAGAGTAAAAGAGAGGAGCAATTTCCTCCCATCCAATAGATTCACCATTCTTCGGTAATTTGAACCATTCACCGGCTCTTCCTTTCAGCGATAAAGAAAATAATTTCCTTTTAAATTGATCCATTGTAATACCTGCACACCTGAATAACTCGCATAGTTCATGTATAAAAAGAAAATGATCATCGGGATAAACAGTTCCATCACCGTAATAGCAGTTATCCATAACACGTCCAACAATTTTCATAGGTATTTTATAAGGATCTAATTCAACGGATAATGGGTCACCTACTATCCTAGTAGTAACGGTAGAATTACCCCTAAACAGAGAACCAAAGTTATTCTCCATAATAAAATAAAACAGAAGACAGAAATAAAAACAACACTCACAGTAGAAGTTTCTCTTACCAATTCCACTTACCAATAGCGCTTCACTCCCCGGGAACGGCGCCAGAATATAGTCTTGATGACCCACAAGTATAGGGGGTGTATCATAGTACTTTCGATAAATATGAGTGTCGAACCAAACGAGGAGCAGAAGGTGTTTGACAAGCAAGTTGGATAGAGGATTCACTATAAACACTAGTAAACAGGGTTTTGGAGGTTTTTGATATAACAGATAAATAAACTGCGAGTAAATAAAGTACAGTAAATAATATTGCTGCGAATGGTCCAATCCTTTTTAGACCAAAGGACAAGCCGGTTGTTATACTTATGATTATCAAACGTTCTCGAGGACATATGGGAATTTCGTCAAGTGCTTTCGTTTCATTACGGTTGATTAATATCAATTGGTTCATGAAGTGTTGTGTGGGTGAACCTATGCTAATGCACCGCCCAACTAGGACTAATACATACTTGTGATTATATCCCTCATAAGCATCTAGCAAATACAAGAAAGTAGTTAAGATAAATCTAACCAGAGCCTTAAAACTCCGGGATCCTACACTCCCTCGTGCATTGGTTTCCTAACGGGGGTTTAGGCTTCTGTCACTCCGGCAACCCCACAATTAGTAGCCGAATACACAATGCATCCTCCTAGGCCCATAAAGGTGAAGTATCATGTTGTCTACGTTCACATGACACCACTAGAAGAATAGCACCACAATTTAAATACCGAACCACGAGATATTACTTCAACATAACTTCACTACTAACATCATGACTTCTCTCATGTCCTCAAGAAAACGAACTACTCACAAGATATCATATGGATCATAATCAGAGGTGATATAATGGATAATAACAATCTGGTCATAAAGTGCTAACACCAATAAATCTCACAAGCATCAACTACTAACAAGTAATCCACACCGGGAGAGAGATCTAATGTAAAACAACGATAGAGGCCCCTAATTGTTACAGTGGGATGAAGGTGGATGATGAGGGTGATGCTGCTGGTGGCGATGATGATGATGATGACAATCTTGATGATGCCCGGAGCTATGACTATGGCGATGATTTCCCCTCTCCGGGGAGGAATTTCCTCGGCAGAATTCTCCCTACCTGAGAGATTTTCTCTCTCTGGAGTTTTCCGCTCCGAGGCGGCGGCAGAATAATTATTCGATGATGATCTGTGGCTTAGGGTTCCCTGGGGTCAAGTATGCGAAAGGGGGCGCCCGGGAGTGGGACAGGGGGCCACACCACCCCAGGCGCGGCCAACGGGGCGCCGCCTGGTGGTGTGGGCCCAGGTGGCACCCCTCCGGGTGCCCTTCTAGCTCACTTCCTCCTCGGAACTTCTAAGACTCCTCCGATATCCCCCCTATTCTTCTGATCTTCTGAAATAGATTATCTCGACGGTGTTTTTTCCATCAGATTTCTAGTTCCGGTGTTTATTATCCAAAAATTATAAAACATGCAAAATAAGATGAAATAAAATAAGTGATGCATCATAACATGAAATATATCGATGAATAATAGAAAATAACAATATAAAAAAGTGATGCAAAATGGACGTATCATGGGGCGTGTAGACGAACGACCCGAAACAGATTGGCTCCGAAGGAGCCAACGATTCTAGGCTCCAGTTGAAGCTCGGTGCAGATGAGGTCGGCGATGTTGTCGATCCAGCGCCTGTCGTTCCCACAGACGGTGCCAATTGTCTATGAATCATGTCAACAAATCCCTCGGATGAGTCGGTAGGGCTTCGAGTAGAGGAACGATATAGGCGCTGGCGGATACGACGACTAACATGGGGCACAATTTACCCAGGTTCGGGGCCCTCGTAGAGGTAATACCCTTACTCCTCCTTGGCTGTCTTTGTATTATGATGATTTCTTACAATGGTGGGTGCACAGGTTGAGAGATTGGATCTCGAGTTGCGGCTATGGTGGTGAAAACTTAGATTGGATGTCCCCCTCGGGTGGCTCTCCCGGGCCTTAAATAGGTGGTTGGGTCTCAAGCTATACCCGGGGGGCGGGGAGGGGGGGTTACAACCCCTAGTTCTAGTCGGTGGAATCCTTCCATCTTGACCCGCAAGTTTTGCGGGTGGGCCGCTGCTGGACCTTCTAGAACCACGGGGTAGCCCTTTGTACTGGGCCTTAGTGCTGGGCCTCAGACTGGGTAGGCTCATCCGATAGGCCCGGGAGTCATCCCCACACCATCGCTGTTTCTGGGGATGACGGTATCGCAATCATGGACGGCTAACTGGAAATCCTGGGAACCACCAAGGGTGAAGTTCTTCATCTGGCTTGCCTGCATGGATCATTTTGGACGGGTGACATGCTTGCGAGACTTGGCCTACCCCACCAGGCAAGTTGCCTATTGTGCGACCATGGGGTGGAATCTATGCCTCACATCTTGACAGGGTGCTCCTTCTCTCAGACGATGTGGCATGAATTCCTTTCCTAGATTCGATCAACGGCGGGTCCTCCGGTTGTGGAAGATGATTTGGTTGAATGGTGGATTCAGGTTCTCAATAATACCCCACATACGCTGCGTAAGGCAACCTCGTCGGTCATTATGCTCACGGCATGGTGGATCTGGAATCACCAGAACGCAATCGTCTTCGACAACGCACGTCCCTCAGTTAGCGCTTTGATGGAAACCATCAAGACTGAGGCTCGTTCTTGGGTGAGCGCGGGGCCCGTGGCTGCGCACTGTTACTCCCCTAGTGTAGGTCCCTAGGTTGAGTTGTATGTGGTGGGGCTGTCTGGATCCAGGCTTGTATATAAACTCTCTTTCTATCAATGCATCGAAACAGATGGCTTTTGCGTTATCGCGAAAAAAATATTTAGATCTATTTCATAAGAAATCTAAGGCGTTTCTTAGATCAGTGATCTTTGAACTATAAGACTAACACAATTAAATATATATTTGTAACAATTCAGCGAACTACACATACATGATTCTAAGGAAACAATATAGTACTACAAAAGATGGCTTTTCTAAGTGTGATAAGGAGTCCATCATTGTAATCTGCAAAACAAATAGTCGTGTCGAAAATGATTACTACTTAAAAATTTGTCAAGTGAACCTTTTTGGGATTCTGGCGGTCTACATTCTCTAATTGAGGAAGGACCGATCGAGGGACAGGACCAACTCAAGGGATATATCACAAAATTCTACAAAAATCTGTTTGGGGCTCTAGAAGATGTAAATTTCTCAATGGATGAGTCATGTACGGATGATATCACCCAAGTTTTAAATGAGGAAAACAATTTTCTTAACGTTCTTTTCACTGACGAGGAAATTAAGAAGGTTGTCTTCCAAATGGAATATAATAAGGCACCAGGGCCAGATGGTTGTCCTACTGAGTTTTACTAGTATTTCTGGGACGTCATTAAGCATGATTTTCTAGAATTGTTTGGATGTTTGCATGCCGGTCAACTAAAGATACACCGCCTGAACTTTGGGGAGATAGTCTTGCTACCTAAAATTTTGTAGGCAGAAAGAATACAACAATATAGCCCAATATGTCTTCTTATTGTTAGTTTCAAGATAGTTATGAAGGTTGCAACTCTTAGGTTAAATTTGGTGGCTGATTATGTGGATAAGCCTACAGAAACTGATTTAATGCAGTGTAGGAATATCCTTGACGATGTTGTTGTTCTACACGAAACCATCATGAGATGCACACTAAATAGCTTAATGGGGTAATTTTCAAAATAGATTTTCAAAAGACTTATGATAAAGTTAGTTGGTCGTTCCTCCAACAAACTCTGAGAATGAAAGGTTTCTCAGAGGAGTCGTGTGCCTTGATCCATAGTTTTGTGTCTGGAGGAAGCATGGCTGTTAAGGTCAATGATGACATTTGACGCTACTTCCAAACAAAAAATATGCTACTTCCAAACAAAAAAAAGGTTTAATGCAAGGTGATTCACTATCGCTCATATTATTTAATATTGTGGCTTATATATTAGCGATCATTATTTAACGGGCCAAAAGAGACCGTCCAATTGAAGGGGTCGTCCCACATATAATTGATAGGGGATTATCCATTCTTCAAAATATAGATAATACGATCCTCTTTATGGAACATGACCTAGATAAGGCAATAGATCTGAAATTGATTTTATCAACATTCGAGGAACTGTCTGGGTTGAAGATTAATTTCCATAAATCTGAATTGTTTTGGTTTGGCGAGGGTCAGGATGCAGCTGCTCAATATGCCGAGTTATTTGGTTGTGAGAAAGCACTAACAAAGTTTGCACGGTCTGGGACATTTCAATAACGTTGCGGATGAGCTCCAAACCATCGCTGGGGGCAATCTGCGACGGTTTACGCGACAACATGAGAACGTGTCTGATCGACTATCAGGGACGATTCTACAATGATTAAGTTGACACTAAAACGTCATGGGAATCCACGACATACAAGCATTCGTCGCGAGCGACCGGACTGACCCAGTAAAGGCCCAACACAGCATAACATTTTTTTCGTCGCGACCTACCCCACGTGGCAGCTACCGTTGACGGATGCCATTACCAGCGTTTGATGATGTCACTTGCTCGATTTCTGATGTCATCGTCAAGTGACAAGAGGGCGACACGTTGACCAACCACACGTAGCCACATGGTCTACTATCAGCGACGCAATTTTGTCGTCGCAGAGGACATACGATGACGTCATGTTTTTGCAGCAACATTTTTATTGTTCCGTCGTGCATTGGAGAAAATCAATACACGACATGTGAGCCACTAATGTAGCCCCACGTGGATGATTAAATATGAAGATTTTAAATTTTTCATCGCGGTTACATGCAATCAGACTACGCCACGTGGACCACTCATATACCTCCACGTGTGTACTACCGGCGACGAAATATTTTTGTCCTGTCATAGTTTTGTGACGTCCCTCTATCACGACGTTTTCGTTCCGACGTGGTTGGAATGGCTAGTTGAGTGGTCACGAAGCATGGAAAATACTATAGTAGTTTTCACAGCAAAGAAAACACAAAAAAAT